>JAOQMP010000002.1:39471858-39483341 GCA_027563575.1 Erythroxylum pedicellare
TAACCATAACTTAAGACTGATTAATGTTATTGATAAATTTGTATTTAATATTTTGTTAAGGAAATTCTATTTTTCTGTTGTATTATTTTTAAAATTTTTGTTTCTAATTTTGTTGTTCGTTTAAATAAAAACAAAAATATGTTTAGTTGTTAATATCAATATAGTTATGTTTTTATTATCAATGATAATTATATGTTAGATAAAACTTAAATATAAATTATCTTTAATTAATTAATTTTATTTTAATCTCTTATGTAATATTTATTAATAAATTATTATATTATATTTTATCAAAATAAATAATTTTAAAAATATAAATAGAAATAGAAACAAACAATCCTTAAAATTATATATATGATTGTACTTGCAATGATGAATGGTAAGTTGTTTTTTATTTGACATACTAGAAAGGGTATTCATTTTATATTCCATAGGAAGTTGTACCTTTCATTGGTCATTGCTTGTATATTTTTGGAGGGATGAGCTACAAAGGGGTCCAATTCAGATAACATCATCATCGTCATGCCTAATTTAAAGTCCCGCAATAAAGTAGAGTCTGGGAAAATCTAATAGTATAATTATTTGGGCATAAAATATATGATTGTGTTAAAAGGAACATAAAATAGCTATGAGCTTTAAAAGTTTACAGCAACATCATATGTGAAATTTAGAGAAGTGTAATAGTAGGCATAACTAATAGAGAGAGTGTTTATGATTTGTTACTGGAAAACGATGAAGAGCTTCACATCCAAGGTCAGTTTTTGAGCAGTCCTGAGATTGACCAAGTCCAGTCAGTGCCTTGTTTTTTATATTTTGTTTTTATATATGAAGATTCTTTTTTTTACCTCACATGGGTAGAGGCAAACACAAGGATCGTGCATGCTATTGCTACCTATTGACAGTGTTGAGGATAAGTTGAGGAAACACCCAATTTCCATAAACATTTGTGATGGGATTCTGAATACCATTGAGAAAGAGTCATCTGAACTGATGCATGTGACTGTGACGCTAGTGGCTTAAGTCTCACGAGCTCTGGTCTGGCCTAGATGCTAGAGATGGATACCCTATTCTTTCCTTTAACACGGAGTCAATGATAACATCACCCCTTATTCTGTGTCACAGTCACCCATTAGTAAATTGTTTGATTTACTCATCATTAATTTTATAAACAAGCTCGTATCTCCAATGGAGTTTTAGGTGAATTTTGAAGCTCAGGCTCATATTTATTTCATTTAAGTCATACCCCCTTCCCTGAAATGTCAGAGAAAGTAGTTGAGAGTATAACTTTTCCAAGCAAAAAATTACATCAGCACTCGGATCAGGCTGATAAGGTTTCAACACCAACATAAACCAGATCTCTGAAAAAGGCTCACACGTTATGTCATTTTAGATGGCTTTCTTCTTTGGTTTGGCAAGCTTGAAGCTTCAAGCTCAGGACATCACTCCAAATCTCAGCAGCAGCAGCAAACGTGCCTGAGTTGAACAAGTAACAGATACTGATAGCCCACCACGTCACTTTTTGTCCTGACCAGACCATTGCCTAAGTCAAAAAAGTGGTGAACAGGTTTAGTTTGAAGTCACATTCACTAAGCGCAAGCTAAATGAAAGACAGAGAAAGTATACCTGAGCAAATGGAGGACAGTAATTTTCTGCAAGTTTAAGTTAAAAATGTGCAGGTCCCCACCTGCTGTTTTATTGATTTCACTGACCAAAAAGTCTTCAACTTTGTGTTTCTCTAAACAGTGAACACACCACAGCAAGTATAGTGCACTAGAAAACGGCTACTTCTACAGAACGGACTCTTTCTGGTCCCACTCCCACGTTCAAAATCCCAGTTGTGGATTTTCTTCCATTTTCTCTTTTTTGATGTTTGGGTAGGAGTTTGTAAATAAGTAATTGGAGTTCGAATATTAAACCAATTTATGTATTTGCATGTTCAAGCAAACGGACACACCGCTTTATTGGTAAACTGCGTCCTGTTTATCACAGACCAGGCCACTCGCTTCAGTAATAGATCGCAACCCTCTCTCTCTCTCTCTCCCCTTTTTTGTAAAACAAGCTTGTAGTCTCTTTCTATGTACCATCTCCATACCTTTGTCTGTAGATCTGACTCTGCGTCCTAGTGGGTTTTTTGGACTATCGTTATCTATGAAAAGGAACCCAGTTCCTCGTGAAGTGCATGTGAAGTTGGTGGCTGAAACTTGGAGGGAGAGATAGTCTGAGATCTAAGCTGGTGGTATTAATGATCAAAGCGGGTCATTTTTGCTTTTTGGGAGTATTCAGGTGAATGCAGTGTTTTACCTATATATTTTGCTTTGGCGACTCCAACTTCTCTCTCTGTAGGAACTAGGAACCCCTTTTCGTGATTCAACGCCAGTCCTTTAATTCTTGAGCTTCTCTGCTTCATCTTAATCTTTGCTTCATTATAAAAGATCGAAGCTTTGCTTGTTGGTTGGGTTTCTGCTTCTTGGTTTACATGATTGGCATGCTTGGAGCTATGTAGCTTAGGTTTGCAGTCTTTTCCGCCGAGGCAGAAGAAGTTAGTTGGAGGAGCTTATATGGAGAAATAGTCAGTCTCGGGCTTCAACAAAAGGCTTGAAACTTTGAATTTGGTTTCATGGGTTTGGGGTAGCAATTCTTTTCTGTACGTGGTACTCTGTGTATATGCCTTTAAAGATGAATGACGACTATTTTGAGCAATTTGCCGTCATTGGAGGGAATTTTGGGGTTTTATGTTGTTATCACTTATCACTGAGAAAGGCTTTTATGTTTTCCTTTTCATGGACGATCTTTAATTACTGAAATTTTGCCTTCTTCTGTGGTTCTTATCAATAATTAGCTCTATATGACCAGGTGCTTTTCCTAAGGCAACAAGTCTGAAGATTTGGGAAAGTCAGAAGGTTCCAAAAAATGAAATTTAAATTGATTGTTTTTGTTAATACACCAAATATTCGACTATATACGTACTTATGATTGTATCATGACCAAGGCTATTCGAAATAGAATCCTCAAGGATGCAAATGGTGACATCAGTGAGCATCTGCGCAACCATATTCATTTAACCAATTGTATTCACTTGAAAAACCATATGCATAAGCAAAGCCCAATTCTGGCAGACAGGTCGTTAATGAGGGAGCTCATTGCCCTACAAAGGTCTCGTTCATTGAGGGACCCTTCTGCCAGCCCTCCTTCATGGCACTCACCTTCAGTCGTTGATTTGCTTACTAAGAAAGGTGATCAAGATGCCACAGTTAAGGGGTCTCAGAAGTCGGTGGGCATGGAACGTCGAAGGGAAGGTAGGAGATTGTCAGTCAGCTCGCCTCATTTATCAAGCTTAGCACCATCAAAGGTTGTTCCTGGTGACATTGCTGGGGGAAATGATTGGGTGGTTGCTGTTAGTGATCGCAGCAGCAAGAGTAGAAATAGAGAGGGTAGGAGGATAAGGAGAGAAGAACTTAGCCACAAGACTAATGGGGCTGATGAGGACCCTTTACAAGTTCATGATGACAATGGTTTGATGCATGATGTTGTGTCTCGGAAATCAGAGTCTATAGATAGAAGAAGCAAACAACGCGGAAAGC
This sequence comes from Erythroxylum pedicellare, assembly GCA_027563575.1. Lineage (NCBI taxonomy): Eukaryota > Viridiplantae > Streptophyta > Magnoliopsida > Malpighiales > Erythroxylaceae > Erythroxylum > Erythroxylum pedicellare. The sequence continues at coordinate 39,475,440 of JAOQMP010000002.1, forward strand.
ATACTCATGATTTTCATATTAAGACCCTCTCTGATCAACTCAAGGAGTTTCCATTGGACAGTGATGTAGCATCTTCCAATATCCACCATCATAAGAGGCATCATCAGCTGGAAAAAGCTAGTAATGAACCTGGTACCAGCATTCGTGGATATAATGGGCATAAAAGGGGAAGAAGGCGCAAGTTCCAAAGTGCCAGAAGAACTCAAGCTGCAGATATAAAGGATATTGGTCATCATAGTGAGATGTCTGTTGCTTCCAATTCCTTTGCTCAAGGTTCAGTACGCCCAAGATATTACATTGAAGAGGAAGAAGTTAACCATGGGGTGCAAAATGTGGGGCGTGCTCCTAGGAATGGATGTGGAATTCCATGGAATTGGTCCAGAATTCACCACAGGGGCAGAACATTCCTTGACAAGGCTGGAAGGAGTTTCTCTTGTGGTCTGTCAGACTCAAGGTTAAGGAAAGCCAGCACAGCTTCACATGGGAGAGAGATCCCTGATATGCCTGTAGAATCAGATTTTTCAAGTTCGTCTGCCAAATCTGATGTAGAGGCACTGCCCCTTTTAGTTGAGGCATCGGGATCCCATGAAAGCACTGACAATGCTGGTTGGGTGCAAGATTATTCTGGAGAGCTTGGTATATATGCTAATGATTTACTGAAAAATGGCAACGATACTGACCTTGCTTCTGAAGCTAGATCGGGTCATCAGCACAAGTTAAGGAACAACAATGGTAGGCACCAAAATTTTACACAAAAATACATGCCAATCAATTTCCAAGATGTGGTAGGACAGAATTTGGTAGCACAAGCTCTGTTTAATGCTGTCATGAAAAAGAAGGTTGGACTACTATATGTGTTTTATGGACCTCATGGTACAGGGAAAACCTCGTGTGCTCGTGTTTTTGCCAGAGCCTTGAATTGTCAATCTTTGGAACATTCCAAGCCTTGTAGCTTTTGTAGTTCTTGTATTGCACATGATATGGGAAAGAGTCGAAACATAAGGGAAATTGGTCCGGTCAGTAATTTTGACTTTGATAGTGTGGTGGATCTATTTGACAATCTGAGTGTTTCCCAGCTGTCGCCACTATACAGAGTCTTTATCTTTGATGATTGTGATACTCTATCTCCTGATTGCTGGGGTGCAATATTGAAGGTCATTGATCGGGCACCTCGGCGTGTAGTTTTTATCCTTGTCTGCTCAAGCCTTGACGTGTTGCCACACATAATTATATCTAGATGCCAGAAATTCTTTTTCCCAAAATTGAAAGATGTGGATATTATTCATACTTTGCAGTGGATTGCATCCAAAGAGGATATAGACATTGATCAAGATGCTCTAAAACTTATTGCATCACGGTCAGATGGATCGTTGAGGGATGCTGAGATGACTATTGAACAACTGAGTTTGCTTGGCCAAAAGATATCTGTTTCTCTGGTTCAGGAACTGGTGAGCTTTTGTTCTTTTTACAGGATTAAAAACCAGAAAGTTTGATGCTATGATAGTTGCATAACAGTTACTGGATCTTGATCAATGGCATTCTTATCTTATATCTTCTAGTATTGTATTCTACATTAGTACCATGTATCACTCTGAGCTGCAAGGTTCTCTTAACATTTGATGTGTCTAGATTATTGAAGCTCCAGAATTTAGGTATTTTCTAGGACAATGTATGTTGACTTCAATTTTCATGGTGCCTTTGATTGATATATGTTGTTAAGGGTTGCGAAATGGTCCCTAGTAGCATGCCACTCAATCTCAATTTGTTATCATCACACATTTATCATTGAGCACCTAAACATTAGACACAGCTTTTTCCACCCCATTTCTTCTCTACTGCTTGAGATAGTCCTTGAATTATTATCTTCATTTTCTTTCTAGACAATTAGATGATTCTTCCATACAGCTAGCCGGTATTCTTGTCGGAAAGTTGTTGCAAAAAGATACGTGTCAATGTTTCTTCTTGAGGGGATATAACAAACTTTATCTTTACAGTGACATAGAGCATCTGGGATTTCTTTTTGGATCTCTGTTGGCATAAAATATTCATTTATCTAATATTCAATATTGTATTTAAAATTAGCATAGGACTCTTGACTCCACCACTTTGCTTATATTCAATAATGCTTAAATCACTTTGTTGATCATATTTGGAGTTAATACAAGTGCTGCACAATTTATACATTATTACAATTTTATTATTATCCTTAATTTCTTGCTTCATAAGCGCTTCTACAGCAACTTGTGCTTATGAAGCACTTCTAAAAGTCATTTTTCCTTTTCTTTCCTGGTCATCATCTTCAATGTTTTTACCTTGATAGTTGTTAGATTTATGCTCTATTGCACATGCCTTCTTTTGGCTATCATATTTTCTCCAGTGGTAGTGAAATATAATAATTTTGATTCATGAAGCAACCAAGTTGTTGTTTACTTCAATTATCTCTTCCATTAAAACTTGACGAAAAGATAGAGGGCATTACTTTGGTTGACTCAACAAGATTTCCTGCTAACCATTCACTGCGAAATATCCAAATCCTTTCTGCAGGTTGGGCTTATCTCTGATGAAAAGCTGGTAGATCTTCTTGATTTAGCATTATCTGCAGACACAGTAAACACTGTGAAGAATTTGAGAGTGATAATGGAAATAGGTGTAGAGCCACTAGCTTTGATGTCACAGCTGGCCACAATTATCACTGATATCTTGGCTGGTAGTTATGATTTTACAAAAGAAAGACATAGAAGGAAGTTTTTTCGTCGACAACCATGTGAGTTTTTAAAATTCTCTGTTGCTTTCGTATCCAGTATGCTGGTGGCCATTTGCTGCCTAATTAATTTGTAAAAATTTCTGGTCCTTTTTATATTTGTATTACTTGGAATTGCTTCTTACTCTTCCTTCCATTGGAATGGTATACCTTGGTAACCCCAGATGAACAGTGCATATAATAATTTATCCATACCCAGCATTAAGTGTTGCGTGCACACACACACACACACGTTTGGAAAAAACAAGTAAAACAGTATTAGCATCCATGAATACATAGTTCTGCAGAACTGACAAATTTGTTTTGTTTTAGTGAGCAAAGAAGAAATGGAAAAACTGCGTCAAGCACTGAAAACGCTTTCTGAGGCTCAAAAACAACTTAGGATGTCAAATGACAAATTAACTTGGCTGACTGCTGCATTGCTTCAACTTGCTCCTGACCAGCAATATCTACTACCTAGTTCTTCCACAGAAACAAGTTTTAACCACAGCCCTTTGATCCTGAATAATACTTTTGAAAGAGATATTAAGGAAGGTGGCCGACACACTGAGACAGTGATTAATGAGAGAAGCTTGTCAACAAATGTGAAATTGGAAAATCTTCGTACAGGAACTTCTAACGAAACATGCAACCATGGTACAAGAAACCTCATCAGCATGGATAAAAAAACAAATGATGGAGATGGTATAACTCATCAGTGGACATCTCCACTGCTCTCAGATGTTCTACAGATGAGTGGTAAGCAGGGTTCAGGTAAAAGCCGTAAAGGATGTAAAGAAATTTGGATGGAGGTGCTGGAGAATATAAAAATTAACAGCATAAGAGAGTTCTTGCATCAAGAAGGAAAGCTTATTTTTGTTAGTTGTGGTGCAGGTATATTCCTATGCATATCGTAGCAACATAATAATGGCCTTGTTCATTAAAATACATCCTATTTTTGGTTTCTTATCATTATCAGGTTCTTATTTCTTCTGTGATAATTGTTGGCAATGCCAATATATTTTGGTCAATGTAGCTTCTGGTATTGGAAGCATCTGGAGTTATTCTATATTTACCAATGTTCTTATACTTGTGGCATCCTCTGATTGCTTGTTAAAGCTTGACGTTACATTCATATGTAGATATATGATTATGAATTCCTGATCTCGGGTACTCTACATAAGCCAGAATTTTCCTTTATCACGTTACTTTTGACATTCTTTGGCTCTCATAGCAAAATTTTGCATCACGTTGTTACCAATACATGGCAGTCTCTTTAATGGGACTAATCACACTGCCTAAACTTGAATCTTCAATTTAATTGTTACTTTGCAGCGCCAACAGTGCAGTTAACATTCAGCTCAAACTTTACTAAATCAAAGGCTGAGAAGTTTAGAGCACAGATTTTGCAAGCATTTGAATCTGTTCTGGGGTCGCCAGTGACAATTGAAATTAGATGTGATGCGAATAAAGACAGAAGTGCAGGGATTCGTGTGCCTCTAGTTTTACCTGCTTCTAAGCATACATCATCTCAGTTAGCTTTGGAGCCTGAGCCCAAATATGGAAAAAGAGTACCCGGGGCAGGAAAATCTCTTGGAATAGGGAGCAGTGAAATTGTTGAAGTTTCTCCCAAAGGCAATGAATATATTGATAACAATGCAGAAGGCGGTAAACAAGGTGTACAGCGACCAAGGGTAGGAGAACCAACAGCATTGCATAAAAAATCTGCCACAGGTTCAGAAAGAAGGAAACTTGGAGAACATGCAAGAGACAATAGTAAGAGCCTTGTGAGAAGCAAGGTTTCCCTAGCACGTGTAATCCAGCAGGCAGAAGGATGCACACAGGAAATACCATGGTCAAAACGCAAAGCAGTTTCAATAGCTGAAAAGCTTGAACAAGAAAATCTGTAAGTTTTGCTGTGAAACTAGAACCGTCATCTTTACTTTTTAATCTTGATTAGTGTTGTATGGATTGTCAAGTAAAGGCAGTAGAATGACAGTTGTTTAGTAATTGAAATATGCTACATATAGATTTTATTTGGTGGAAGTATTCTACCCTGCATGTCCTGAGCCACGAGCGTCCTTCCTTCCTCACCCTCTTCCTTCTGAGCTAAATGTCATCTAGATATCAAGTTTATAATTTTTACAGTATGAAAAAACTTATTAGGAATCTTGGTTTGCCAGTTGAAAAAATTGATTGTTGCAAATTGAGATGTATGCTGTTTTGGAGAAATGATATGAAATTACAAGAGTGCAAATTTTGTGGTCAATCTAATTTTAAACCTAGAAAACGTATTATGAAACAGAAATTAGTACCTTAGAAGCAGATATATTATTTTCCTCTAACTCCGAGACTTCAAAGACTATATATGCCTTTGATGTTACTACATCTCACATGAGATGACATAATAAACATGAACAAAAAGATGGAATAATGAGTCATCTATCAGATGCACTCACATGGAAATATTTCATAAATAACTTATATCCTTAAGGTAAGTATTAAACACTATTTAAAATGTATCTCCATGAAGCTATTGATACGAATATATGCATATTTCTATTACCCACGAAATTAGTTTGATTTGCGAATTAAAGCAATTGCTTTGTATTTTGAAGGAATTAGAAATGCTCTCTTTCATTACTTTTATGAAATATTTAGTAAATACTTGTGTTCGGAAGTAAACTTGTGCTAGAATCATAACAGTATGTTACAATTAATGTAGTGAACTTATTTGATATTTAAATGTTGAAACTAAGATTATTATTGAGATTCTTGTGAAGCATTAGGCTACATTTTTCTTTATTGTTTACTAAGAGTTACATTATTTGACAAACTCAATACTGAAATCAGAAAGTCCATATGTTAATTGCTCCCATTGGTAATATGCAATGCAGATACGACTATTAGTGAACATCCGTCTTAAGAGATAACTGTGAATACTTTCGCTTTGTGATTCAATTGGTTCTAGGATTTATTAGTTGTCTTTTATGATGGATTCTACTGATGTATGCTTTTACCCTTGATTATCTTCATAGCTTTAAATTGGTTCTAATATCCAGTAATTTTGCAGTAGACTAGAACCCAGATCAAGAAGCTTGCTCTGCTGGAAAGCGTCGAGAGCAACCCATCGGAAGGTAATACTTCATATACTTTTAGAGCTAAAGACTGTTAGCTTTACTGATGGTTTATGCTTTTTATAATTTTAGAATCCTGTTTGTTAATGAGCAATCTACTCAGTCAAACCAAATATTAACATGCAATATGACACTCGGTATGATGTGTAGTTGATGCTGTTGTGATTGCACAGCTGCAATGTTTCACTTGAACAAAACCCGACAGATCAACATATGCCATTCTGTGACAACCGTATTCAAATATGAGTAATACAATTGAACTGACCACAACATTGTGGGCTGTTCACATTTTTCAGTAACATGGATTTACTAGTATATGATTTACTATCTAGATATATGATTTCTTTTTCCCCAGATCTCGCGTTTCAGCGGGACTCTTATTGGGTGTTATAGTTGTTTTGTATATGATTTCTTCTTGATGATAAAGCACATATTTTTTCAGCTTTCTCGTTTGAAAGTCAGGACAAGGAAATCCCAGTCGTTGCTGAACTTCGTTTCTTGTGGAAAATGTTTCTCATCCAAGTCGCCTAAGTAGAACAAGACAAACTTTTAGCGGTTTAGCAAGAGTACAGACTACAGAATGCAGATTGATCCATATTTTACTTTGTAATTAGTCATCTTCTTGCCATTTACTAGGTGAAATTCCAAGAACTCAACCCTTTTCCCTTCGAATAAAATGTAATAGTTATTTCTGGCAAGACCATAGAAAGAATTAGATAAGAGTAGATTTCTCTTACCTCTTTCACTGAGTTAACATATTTTCTTTTGAGGATTCCTGTTATTAGACCTCTCCTCTGTTGTTAAGATGGTCTTTAGAATATTAGTGCTGAACATTCTCTGTATGAAAGCCTCGACTTGGGGTTTCATGACAATCTAGAAAGTTGTTGAGGCAACTTTCCAGAAAACATGACTTCCAGACTCCAGGGACTTGGTTGAGCCTCATTTTTGAACTTGTCTATTAATGCAATGAAAGCTCAGAACTTGGCAAGTCTTCTCTAATAATTCTTGACAATTATGAAATGGCCCCAACAGAAGTTGGATGGGGTATGCGTATTAGTTGCTTCAACTGAGAACTATTCAAAAAGATTTAACTAGTCAAGCCTTTGCTTTGATTTGGACGTACAAACAAGGCAAAAGTTGTTATGACACAGAAAAGTCAATGACAACACCAGCGGACACCGGGCCTAAACTTCTAGATACCTGTCCTTTGTACGAACGCAGTGTCGAAAGTCCAAAGAACGTAGGACCAGAACGTACCAAGGCCGAAATGCTTGTAAAGACCATGAAGGAGGACTACGGATTCCAAGGGGTTGTCAGTCCAAGTCTCCCATCAATTTGATCAGGTTGATGATCTAGTTTCTAAATCTGAAATGGTTGCAGGATTCCAGATTCCTAAAGTTTCAGCATCTGGAATTGAAATTCCAGAACTAATTGATGGCAGTGATATGAAATTCCAAGAGCAATACGAAATGAACCCACGCAATTTCTACAAGGACATGACAAAGTCAAATTTGAGATGGCAGATAAGTCTTTAATTAAGCCAATATCATGACTTCGTTGTTCGTTAGTTCGTGGGTAAGTACTAAGCTTACTTCACATTTTAGTATAATTCTGTGGTCGGTCTCTTTGAATATTTGGTAAGTGATAAAGATCAGCAGCCACAAGAAGATTCGTACACTCGCCAACTTCTTTTACGTGTTTTCTTTCCTTTCCTTCTCTGGATTTGGAAGAAGAAATACAATGGGGCAATACCGTAATCGTCACGGACAGATCAGACTTAAAGATGAATACGCGTTTTGCTAATTTTTGTTTTTGTTTTTGTTTTTTTATTTTCCAAAAAGAGAATACATCCTATTTTCATTTAAGTTTTTTTTTTCCCGAAAAGAGGAGAATTTAGTACACAAGGCTCCTCACTTTGTGAGGTTCGGGTGAGAGTCAATAATGGTATACAACCATCTTTTTGTATTTTACAAAGAGACGGTTTCTCTGATTCAAACTCTTGACCTTCCGGTTACAAAAGAATAA
>JAOQMP010000002.1:39512638-39525138 GCA_027563575.1 Erythroxylum pedicellare
ATAAATACTTATAAATTAAAATTAAAATTTTTATTTTTATTTAAAATTCTCTTCTCCAATTAAACTTTAAATTCTTCGAACATTCTCTTTTAATTATATTTTAAATTTTAAATTTTATTTAATATTTAATCAATTTTATGAAAATTTAATACTAATTAAATCTTAAATATTTTTCGTACCCATTTAACTTCTGTCCAATTTTTTAAACATTGCCGGATCGATATGATAATGAGATAAAATAACCTTTACCTAAAAAGGTTTGTTAAAGAATTCACCAATGTGTAGGTCTTGATGAGATTTTGCGATTGGTATTGTAGAGAGTCATTGAAGATCAATGTTAAACGACGGATGTTTCCATCTTTGGCTCTAGTGCACCTCAAGATCAGAAAGAGATGTTGTTAATTAATAATAAGGTGTTTTGGCTCTGAAGGCGTCTTAGGTGTGTGCCTGTCGAGAAGTGACGTGTGCGCTTCGGTGGATAAGAAGGGGTTATGCAAGTAAGCGAGAAAAATTAGAACGCGGATTGAATATTATAATTGTCTCTTGAATTACAAATTAGTGAAAGCTCGAAGCCTCTAATCAACTTTCCGCCGTAGCCGTACGCGTGTTTCGCCTGCAATCCAACCCTTCATGCATCTCCCCAAGTCGCGTACCTTGTTCACTGTCTTGTTTATTTTAAAAGTGTCCAAGAGCGTCGCACCGAATAGAGCTCAAAAATCACTAGAGAACAATACGGTTCTCTTGTCCCCTGCGCTGGCGACCTTGCTCAGCCACCATTGCCAGTACCGCGAGTTCGACGCTTCACTAAATTTGAGTCCAGTAATGATAACAAAGTGGATGAATACTTGCATTCTTGGCTGGACATTGAAGTGGATAAATCGAAGTTATGCAACTTGTTGCTCTTCGATTTGCATCACTGAATAGCATTCATTGTTGTTCTTGTAAAACTACTCGCAAATTTTGAGTTTGGTCAACTTTGGATTGATCAGGGTAACTTGTGAGACACATTGGTTGTGATGTTGCTTAGTTTCCGATGGTTTGACCACATAGATCTAATGACTTGTAAGTATATAATTACAGTCACATCAATTATATATTGCTATTAACGTATGTGTTTTGAGAGAAGTTGATAAGGAAACTTATCAATCATGCATTGTTAAGTATGCAAAAATGTATATTTTGTATGTATTCACAACGTACAAATTTTGAATTGTGCTTATGAAGTGGAAGGGTAATTCACTCTAACCATGGAATCTTTTTGTATGTTGAATTATTATGTAACCTGTGTGAAAAGAATAGCAGATGGTTAGATGCTGTGCTTTTTCCTAATCGAACTACATGCCTTGACACGCTTACGTAATCATACCACGCATGAACCTTCCACAGTCACCCGACTTCAGCAAACTTCCAATGAGATAATTCTGACCAACCTGTTTAATGTCCAAAATGACGTTGTTTCTATAAACTCATATTTAATGTCCAAAACTTGTTCGTCACACGGATAATACACGTAGTTGCGCTGCCTTGTTCATCAACGTGGACGTAGGACGAACACAGAAGAAGTATCGTTATGATGATGAATCCAGGAATGTTCCACCGTATTGCCCAAGTCATTGACCAGAAATGAAGAAGATGGCAAATTGGACCAGAGGGGCATTTAGTATGAAAAGAGCTTGGACTTTGTTGCTTTTTTGATAAGAGAAGAGAACCTTGGACTTTATGGAGGCTATGAAAGGGACCCCCATCACAAGCCGAATTCCAAAGGAGACTGTGCTTTCTTTGACTAGGGGACCATAGCAGGCCAAGCCTCTGAAGGCCACGCTCAATCATTGGCCATACTTTTACAATTTGATTAAGACAAAGGATAAGCATGTTTTTAAAATCAACCTGAAAATTAAGTTAGTAAGATAAAAGATTTAAAGTTTAAAAGGTGTAATTATTATTAGGTTGTTATAAAATCAGGTAAATATTAAATAAATTTTAAAAATAATCAAAAAATTGCCATTATGAATCAAATAGTTTGAAATTAATTAAAAATATTATTAAATAAAAATTTACTAATTTATAAGAATTTATTAATTTTCAAAAATTAATCAATTTCTTAATAAAATATTTATTTTTTAACAAAAAATAATTAAAGTAAATCAAAATATTAAAAAAATTAAGACTAAACCAACATCTTTGATAATTTATATATAGAACAGGCCACCCTCTATATGTTGCAAAGAACCTCCGAATCCAGCTTCATAAATGCATATCTTTAGGACAATCTAGGGCCCAGGGAAGCCTGATTGGCTGGAGAGCTGGGCCTTTTTAAAGCAGTCAAGGCCCAAATATCTGGAAATGGAAACATTGGGAAGAATAAACAAATAAACTCATTTTTTTAAGTAGGATGATATGAGAAGGGCAAAAGAGGATTGGACCGGGGCAGTGCCTCGTCAGTGGCGAGCATGTGGGCCACCATGTGAGCCCACCATTTTAACGGACATGATTCAGACTACTGTGGAAGAGGTGGTCCCCACTCCCCTCCACACACACAGAGGTCAAAGTGGACCCCAATCAGTGGTGTTGTCGTGTTGATCTAATAATAATAATAATACTACTCCCGCAATCGTTGGGATGAAGTTAAAGAAAAAGTATTTTCTTTTGTTAATTGGCAATCCCGGACCGGACCCGAATACGAGTGGGATTGCAATCCAGTTCATTGAGGAACGGTTGGAGTCCGCGGCGCACGTGCGGTGATATAGTTGAATTTATGGACAATGGCTGCTTTGCGTTGCGTGACCATGACCCACGTTCGTACATACAGTTTTACTCTCTCCATGAACAAGAACATACGGTAACATGGGTACATGCTAACTTTAGGGACAAAGCAAGTTGGTGACCTCCCAAATCACGTTCAATTGTGCATTAGCTTATAGGTGTCATTATACCCCTTTCTTTTACATGTCAAAAACCAACATTAGGTGAATTGGGCAGACCCACATGGATAGGCAGGGTCACGTGAAGAGAGGGAGGAAGCAAAGTAGCAACAGAGGGTGGTGGTTTAGGATTAAACATATCATCTTATGTCATGTCACAAGAACACATGCATACATGCATGCAATCTATACTATTATAAGTTAACTTACAAAGCTGACAAAAGTGACAGACTGATCCAACCCATCCCACAAACGAATGAAATAAAATATCACGTTACCTCACCTGGGCCTGCCACTCAGGCAACGTATCAGCTTGGCACATTGGTCAAACCCAAACCCTACTTTCGATGACGTTACCCTTGGGCCTTGCTGAAGCTGCTTACACGGCGTCGCTTTTGTTGCCGCCCGATCCCTTTTCTTAAAAGCCTAAACACGTGGGACAAACCAGTTCACTTTAATGGTCTTATGGTAAATTTCGACTCTTAGAAGGTCAATTCGCCTACCGGCTTGTATTTAGCTCACCTTCCCCAACACCCACCCCCTTCCTTCAGTATAATTTCTTGCGACTCCCTCACTAACCAGTCCGAAAGCGAAAATAAAGACCGAATCAAAATATAATTTGCCGTTTGTTTCTGGATCATATTTCCTAGGAGAGACCTCGTTCTACGGCGTGATCGCTGCTGTTACTGATACGGAGAGTAAAAATGACGTCAGGGACGAGAATGCCGACGTGGAAGGAGCGAGAGAACAACAAGAGAAGAGAGAGGAGGAGGAGAGCGATCGCCGCGAAGATCTTTGCTGGGCTGAGAATGTACGGTAATTACAAGCTTCCCAAGCACTGTGACAATAATGAGGTCCTCAAAGCTCTCTGCAGCGAAGCTGGTTGGACCGTCGAAGAAGATGGCACCACATATAGAAAGGTAATATCTAAACTCTAAATGTGCACTTTAGCTCTCTATTTGATGCACACGATAAGTTGCGCCGGCAGTGTCAGTTATCGGTTTTAATTAGATCTGATTTTTGATTGCTTCCTTCAAGTGATCGGAGCTGTGACTCAATTTTTTTTTGTTTTGTTTTGTTCACGATCTCTTAAAATTTTTAGGCTGTGCTAACGCGCGCCGGTCCTATCAGCGTATGATAGCTTTTCGGCTAACGCGTTATGATGGACGGTCGAGCTTGTTTTTGCTACAATATACTTTTTTAAAATTTTTTTCAATGCACGGAACACGAGATCGAAAGATTCGGTCTGCGTCGATGTTTTGGTAGGAACATGGTGGACAGGGAGCCCAGAGAGATAAGTAAAACCTCGCGACAGGTTCTAGACCAAAGTGTCCTTCCTCTGTGAACGAATGAAGGGCATTGTCGTGATTCAACAGCCTTTGTCTTTTTAATGACACGTCGGTTATTCCGTTTAACGGAAGGGCATTGTCGTGATTCAACAGCCTTTGTCTTTTTAATGCAACTGATGTTTCGATGTTGCATCTTTTCCCCTACTTTCAGTTCTCACTCTGACGCCTCTTCTGGAGATTCCCCGTACTTTTTGCATTTTCTCGTGAACCGTCAATCTCCCTTAATTACTCTGAGGTCGTTTAGGACTTTTTTATGTTGGATTCTTGCATTAACTCCCGTGATTCCCGGAAAATGCAGAGAAATTACTCTGAGGTCGTTCAGGGTTACTATGCAATAATGCAAAGGGAGATACTTTTTATGACTTTTATGATTTGGCTACTTAGTTTTATGGGGATTCGGTGGCAACTTGGAACTTCTTGTTTTATTAAGTTTTGGTGATGAAAGGATGAGAAAGACAATCCTTTTTCTTTTTCGTCTTTTGGGTTTTCGATGGGGCAAATTGTGGGCGGAGGGAGATATGGGATCCTTGGATGCCCTTTCTTTCAAAAGCATAGTTTAGGAATATAAATGAAGCGTGTTTAGGGTGGTTAGGGTGTCTTTGTTTGTTCGATTATTGTCGTAGAAACATGTGGGGAAAAATGGCGTGTCGTGGGGTGGAGTATATGGATAGCGCCATCTTTTTAAATTAATTTCTCGTTAACAAAGTCTTTGTCGGGTCGCGATTAGTCTAATTCCCTACCATCTCTTCACCACTTGTTTTTTGAAGTCGTGGAAGAAGCCAGCCTTAGTGGTTAGGACTTAGGAAGTTTCATATTTATCGCTTGTTAAGGCAAGGCATTTTGGTAGCTTAGAGTAATAGAGTGTTAGTGTTAGTTATGTCCACGAGAGTTGGTGTGGTGCCCTTCTCGAACGTGTGATGAGATCTGGATAGGAGCCAACTATCACTGGTAGTTTAGCTGTGGTATTGGAATTGACACTTGGATACGGAGTATCTTCTAATGTGAAAAAATTTCTCGCTGATCATTTATGATTCAACCAGAGGCTGAAAACCAATTTCTGCTGGAGACCAACCCCCCAAATAAAAATTGCGAAGAGGTAAAAATGAAAACGTTGATGGTTGATACAGTTGATGCCCTTGGCATGTCACCAGTCAACGGTTTGTTTGGAAAGTGCATTGTATTAGCAAACCCCGATCCTCATTCCTCAAACCACTGCCCCTTTGGAATCAAATCGGTTTTAAGAATCAGAGCTTGCCATTTCCACGTTAAAAATATATTTGGAAGCTGTTACTAATAGTCTTTCCCAACTCAGTTTCCACTTCCTTGGCCACTTAATCTGGCACAACTGGTACAAACTGAAAATATAAGATGTTAAGTTGACCATCTTCGGGCAAGGGAACATATGTATGCACAGTGGCTGGAGATTATTTTTTACTTGCTACTTTTAGTTGTATGTTATTTTTCTTGTAGGTGTGATTTAGCATGTGAAGACATTTGATAGTAGCAGAAGAATGACTAGTGAACCTCCCTTCACATATGGAAGATACTACTTGTTTCTTAAACGCATTGAAGAGTTAATATTGAATAACACTTCCATCCTTAAAGAATGGAAAATCTTCGATTAGTAGGTATAGTGGCTGCCGTCATTCTAAAACATGCACTTTGATCCTTTGATGTGCTTAGGATCATGACTAGATTTGGTGGGCTGACCTTACTTAGAGTTGTTTATTTTCTTAGAACAACACTATCTCCTAAATTTTAATGTGGTTAGAATCTTTCAAGAGAAATTGAAGGTTTCGCCATGTTAGTGTACATGAATTTGAACTTGTGAAATTGAGGGGCTATGAAGTACTATTCAAGTGAGTGCAGGATATAATGGTGTCTTTTCATGTTATCTATCTACCATGAGATGACCCAAAAATTTTGTTTGACATTTCACTTCTGTAACTTGTTTGCATTTCTATAGGGATGCAAGCCTGTAGAACCTATGGACATTGTGGGAGGGTCTACTTCAGCTAGTCCATGTTCATCCTATCAACCAAGTCCATGTGCATCCTATAATCCAAGTCCTGCCTCATCTTCTTTCCCCAGTCCTGTAGCATCTCGTTATGCTGCCAATGCTGGTTGCAATGCTGATCCCAATTCCCTTATACCTTGGCTGAAAACCCTTTCATCAAGTTCATCTTCAGCCTCATCTAAGAACCCTCACCATCTTTACATTCATACTGGCTCCATAAGTGCTCCAGTCACCCCTCCCTTAAGCTCCCCAACTGCCCGAACCCCACGCACTAAAAATGATTGGGATGACCCAGCTGCTGGCCCTTTGTGGTTAGGACAGAACCATACTTTCTTGCCTTTGTCAATGCCCTCCTCTACTCCACCAAGTCCTGGCCGTCAGGTCCTGCCAGATTCAGGATGGTTCACTGGCATCGAGATCCCTCAAAGTGGACCATCTTCACCCACATTTAGCCTAGTATCACGAAACCCATTTGGCTTTAGAGAGGAGGCATTATCAGGTGCAGGGTCACGCATGTGGACTCCAGGGCAAAGTGGGACATGCTCTCCGGCAGTTCCCTCAGTTATTGATCAGAATGCTGATGTTCCGATGGCAGATAGTATTGCAGCTGAGTTTGCATTTGGAAGCAATGCAACAGGCTTGGTAAAACCGTGGGAAGGAGAAAGAATACACGAAGAATGTGTATCGGATGATCTTGAGCTCACACTTGGGAACTCAAAGACCAGGTAAATTGGTATGGATCTATATGGTCGAATCTTTAGCAAGGTCTTCCAATATCTTTATTTGTCTTTATTGAAGTTGCAATGATTTACTTTTTTTGTACAGGTAAAGAGGACTAATAGAAGAGATGCTTTGAGAGAGTCATTCATGGATCTGTTCATATGGCTTCTTCTTCCCTTAATGCCTTCATGTGAATGACTGCCTGTTCTACATGTTTTGGTTGGCAAGGTAGCTGAGTTAGAAGTACAGTGAGTAGGACAACCTGTTTATTCTTTTTACCTTTAGTTTCGACAAAGATTCTCAAATTGGATTACATATATTTCTTGGTGGTGACTTTCCCCCTTCAATTCAATCAATTTGCTTGCTCTTTTCATTTAATTTTTTCCTTACAAGAGTTTCATTTATAGCCTTGATATTCTGTATGATGTTGGCTTTGTGGTTGAATAGCCTTTGTTTTGAAGAGCATTACTTCCCTGTGTGTATCCTTACTGTTATCTTCAGTTTGAGACACATTACTGTTCCTCCGATGTGTTATCGTTGCATTTGAATACAAATGGTCCTTTAAAGTTTTTTGCCGCAACTAACCCAAGATTGAACAGATGAGCAAGCTGAAGGCACGTAGGTAAAATTTGATCGACTTTGACTTTGAGATGTAGAAAAGAAAAAAGTTGAAACATTGTTGTCCTGAAAAATGTCATGGGCTTTTGGCGCATGGAGAAAAGAATCCAATATTTTGACTGAGATTCAACATTGTAATAATTGTATTTCGGAAAGTTGCAAGGTTGGATTGGTTACTATGGCATTAGCCTGTTTATCCATTGAAAGGAGTAAAGAGTTATATAAGTATCTGAGAAACAAGTTGAAGCAACTGAGTGATCAGAGAAATTTGTTGAAACAACGGACTAGTCAATAGTTGCTGCCTGATGTACCCGCAATATGAATCAAGTAGGTTAGGGTTCTGATTTAGATGTTATTCTCATGTTTTCAACAAAGTCAACAAAAGCTAAGTGTAAATGTTTCGAACTATACTCTTACTGAGGTATTTGCAGGGTCTAAGGCACAAGCCAACATTTTTCTTTTCTCGTATTTTACTTGCGATCTTGGTTCATCATTTCTTCAACCATACTACTTGCTTGGAGCAGATGACGAGAAATTAGCAGACATTAGGATTTTGGTTGAACAACTTTTTCCTGTTCAGAATCACTAAACAAGGCAAAGATGAATTCAAAAGCATGCTCAGTCAATTGCGAAAATGATGGTGTAATCATGCTTTAGTAAGCACTAGGCTACATTTTTTGACTTACATAATGACAAGCTGGATAAATTGAATTCCCAAAGCATCATTAAGATAATGGACCCCAGCTGGTCTCCAGCGAAGTTGTCATTACATTTTAAGCAATCTCCTACTTTCCCTTCAGAGGGATATCTTTTTTCGACCAGTGAATGTCTGATGAGGGTAATCCTATCAGCTCTTACGACAAAGACTAGTAAAGAGGAGGGGAGAGATTTGTGTAATTGCCTTGTATCGCTAGATGAATGAATATTTAAGTTAATGGCTTTGGAAAGTTTCACCTATGTGCAGGTCTGGAAAGAGCATTATACACATCCAAATAGGTTTATCTGTGCATTTATGTACATGAATTGAGATCATTTTTGAACAACTTGAGGCTTCCTTTTCAGCCTCTCCTTCGACCGCCCGCGGAACAAGCTGTACACGACATCTACGACTTCATATGGGTAAAGAATATGTTGAAGAATCGCTATCTGTAAAATCAGACATCGGAGAATGCTTCTAGTTTGATTAGGATTCCAACCAATCACATCTCTAGCTTCTGATAGAGGTTTGAGAGAGCATGATAAAGAATTGCAGCAGCAGGAGGCTTGGGCAGTGTGCCAAGGAGTATATCTGATGCCGTTATTGATTGGCTACCATAGAACCTGCAATTCTCTTGTGATCGAGTGGTCACAATACTCCCTTCAAGTGAACAGCCAACAAATGCTCCTGCACATTTAATTATCAACAAGTAAGCGGATTTACGAGCATCATGTAAATGCAAAAATCATAGGAGAAGTTGTTTTAGTCTTTAGGTGCCATAAAGCTTAGTTTCACTTGAGGAAAATATCAAATATGATAACATTTTAGGAAACCAATGTGACAGACATTGGAATCTTTATTTAAGTTTTATATCATTATATCATCTGCAACAAACAACAATTCCCAATGAGTAAAGCCATACCTTTACTGCAACTGTACGTATAGCAAGCAGCAAAGCCACCATCACCAGCTCGTAGACCAGCTTCAGCTGCCCTTCCGATAATGCCAACAGCAGCACTCAAGCCAGCCCCAAATGAGAGGTGTGCATTGCCACAAAAGGTTTTCACAGCATCTTTTGTCCTCAGCACTATTATGAAATCTGTCAATTCACCCCCAGCCTGCACAAAATTCAACCATCGACAGGATAGCACATAAGAAAGAGTGAGAAGAAAGAGGAAAAAGAGATGCCAAAGATTCCACGTTAGAAACATGTAAGTTCTGCATCTCTTAAGTGAAGAATATGCGTATATACACACTCATATAATAATTTGGAAGAAGAACATCACTTGAACAGGATCATTCAAATGCAACTCCTACAAATACTGAACAGTAGGGAAATTTTGGAGACAAATGTATGTTGTATAAGACTACTTGCAGGGTCTAGAAATGAAATATATGGGAATATTATTATATACACATATAACAAATAAAAAAAAAATGATATCATAAGACCTAGATATGGTTATTATAGAAAAGCAATCACCTGAGCTCCCCATCCCATACCAAATGTAGAAATGGCTGACGGTGGAGACCATGAGCCGTCTTCTCTTCGAGCAATCACAAGCCCTGTTCCAATATTATATGTGACAACTGCCCCAACTTTTACAACAGTAATTATCGCAAGACCTTTAGCTTGTCTCAATATGGCATCTTGGATTGACTTTTCAGGTTTTATGGCCCCTACCTGACAATAGAAATGAATGAGCTAACCTTGAAACAAAGGTGCATGAGTAGGAAAACTCAAATCAATAGCCTATCTGTTTATTTAACTGCATGTAATTTCTCATTCATCAACTATTGTCGACAAAGAACACCGAGAAATCATAGCTCTTACCTTATTATAACCACGAATGGTATTTGTTGCTTTATAAATTTCATATTCCATACTTCGCCCCCAAGGAAAATTAACCCAGGACCTCAAAGTACTAAGGTCTGTAAGGTCTTGGGCTGGCAACTGGGCAGCGTTGCTTACTTGGTCCATCAAATATGGCTGAACGGACTCCAACCGCACACAACATACATCACATACTCGTTGAGGATCTGAAACACGAAATTTCACAGGCATCAAGCTCCTTCCTTTTGAGCACTCACTACAAAATATTCCTCCACAAAACCTGCAGTGATGCCTGGAACACATGATGGGATGAAAACGAACACTACACAGCATACAAGAAGAGGCAGCACTGTCAGCCAGCCATTTTGGTGGTTCTGCTTCAAGAATTTCCCTCACATTACCAAAATTGGCCTCTGAAAGAGTGTGGGCCATCTCCTGCCAAGCTTGCTCTAGTAGAGGACTTGATAACCATGAAAATTTACACGCATGGACATTTCCTGAAGTTATCGATTTCACCTTTCCACGAGCTGCAAGTAGCATTTCAACAATCACATCCCACATTGTAAACTCCTTCTCGTCTTCAAGGAACTGATTCCATCCCAAATCACCTTCAGGAAAATAACCACCATTGGAGTGAAAACCTCTTGCCCACTCTATATGATCATTTTCCAACATAGGGGGGACAGAAACAGGTATCCAAATCCCAGTTTCTTCAGGGAGTGGTGATTCATAGAAGAAGTATTTCCCGTTTTTTTGTTGGCCAGTTTCGGTTTTTCTCTTGGCATGATTCTCTTCCCCAGTTGTTTGAGGTAATTCACTTTCATATTCTTTAGATGGTGACATTGTCTGGCTCCCATGTTCAATAGCTAATGCAGTTTCACGGTACTCTCCTTGTTTTGAAACCTCTCCAACTCCCTGTCCAATAAGAAATAAAAACTATGAATAAGAAGTTGAAATCTTGTTTTTTTTTTTTTTATAGAAACAAAGGAATTTCCCTAGGGAAATAAGCAATTTCTTCCCAAAGAGGATTGGCAAACCACAAACAACCCTGGGAAAAGAATCAGGGCAACAAGGCAATCATATTCAGCAACATCTGTATCCCCAATCGCCTGGAAACTAAAATCAAGAATCTTAAAACAATGCCAAGCATGGACACCGTGATCAATAGGGTTTTCAATGCGGAATACTCCTGCGGTGTATTGCACTACGATATGAAGTATTTCATTTCATTTTATTTTTTAGCTTCTATGATAAAATGGAATGATTAAAATGCACTTAGTCATAATTCAAATATCAGTCAAATTCAAGTCCTGCACGGACAAGCAACCCAATAAAAAGAAAGAAACTATTTTTTTCCTCACAATCCAAATCGAAGTTGGACAAGCTAAAAATTACAAGATCAAAGTGCAAAAAAGAACACACATTTTCCGGAGATTACGCACCAAGCCTTCAAATTCCCAGAATCATAAAAATAACAACACAAAGTTACCAAATAAACAGGCTGCTAATACAATTCAATGGAAAGCTACTAGATTCAAAGAAATAACCTCACCCGATAAAAACTTGCAGCGTCGGGATCCTCAATAGCGAAATCGGAAACCCTAGACCCCAAATTTTCGATACCTTGAGGGGTTATCGTATTCACAACTCTATCCTCCATGCTCGCAGAATCGAAGATATATCAGAAATTCATATACAAGTATATATGCATACAAACGTCTTTTCTGGAACTAATTTGATTAATAGAACGCAAGAAATTCAATTTGCTGTTGAACTCTTCCCTTTTGTTAATTCTTCTATTATTACTTTTCCCTTAATTCTCTACTTCGCCTCTTATTGAGTACACCTGTTCTTCAAGTTATTGTTTTTCATATAGATAACAATAGGTTGGGTCGGCTGGCCAAGGCCTGCCCCACCTGACATGGACAAGACTTTGTTCGGCCCAAATTATTTTTTTAAATTAAAATTTTAAAATGAAGTTACTTTGTTATTATTTGTCAGGCTTCAGGCCGGGTCAAGTTAGGTCGGACTAGGGCAAAATTTTCAAAAATAGGACTTGAGGCTTCAACTAACCTCGGGTTAGACTGAGACAAGCCTAAGTCTATTGTCATCCTTAGTTGTATTTGTAAGAAATTTTGCTATTTTCATTCATTTTAGAATATAATGTTTAACTAAAAGAAAAAAAAACAATCAATTGCTAGATTAGATCAAGATCATTGGACTTATCATGCAGGTTTTGATTTATATATTTTTTAAATTCTATAAAAAAAGGTGTTTTAATTTCTATTTGTTAAAAAAAATAAAATTATACTTGATTATTAATATTATTATATTTTTACTATTG
>JAOQMP010000002.1:39539462-39549607 GCA_027563575.1 Erythroxylum pedicellare
ATTTGACAAATATAATGTACAAAATAAAAATAATTTTATAAATTAATAAATATTGATTTATCGATAAAATAATAAAATATTCATTTATCGATAAATTAATAACTCCGTATAAGATAATAATTTTTCAGGTCTCAAGCTTTTGGGAAAGAAGGATGTTTCAAGAGAAAATCATGAGAGATTCTAGTGTTATTTCTTTCCTCTATTGCCTCAATTAAAGGCAATGGTATGCTTATATAGGCACAAAGGTTATAAACAAACAACATACAACAATTTAACTACATCAAATCTTTTGTTCCAGTTACTCTGTAAATGTATGGATGAGATTTAATGAAATATGATAGGAATACCATAATCGAAACCGGAACAAAAATCTGATCCCTAATTTAACAAGGTGGAACCACTGTCAAACACAATAGTAGAACTATTGTCACACGGTTAGAGTCCACGGACTTAATCTGTTAGTCTTGTCTTTGTTAGTATTAGAGTTAGATTATTCAGTATATTGGTTGGAAACCCTATCACTTACTAGACTGATATCCATTCACAATTCATTTGATAAACTAAGTATTACTTATATTTCATTAATTTAAAAATGGATATAAAATTAATGTAATAAATAATATACATTAAAATAATAAAAAGTAAATTTGTTATAATTAAATTAATTAGATTCATAATAATCAATATATAAATAAATCACAAACTTTTTAATAATATTTCATAATTTTTATCGTAGTTCAATAATTTAATATTTAAAAGTTTTAATTAAAATTAAGAAATTAGAGATGAAATTGAATTAAATTTAAATTAAAGTATAATAAGGTTTTATGTAATAGTTTATCATTTTTATCGCTGCTACATAAGCGCTTCAAGTCAACAGGCACTGTGGAAGCCAACAAATTTCTGAACAGTTAGTCTAGGGTACAGTTTTATACTTGAGCGCGCAATTGTGTCTTTGACCTTGAGCATCGGAAGGGAACTTGGCCTCTTTGGTATGCATCCTCTTCAATGTGTATTCTTTTTTATATTCTATTACCGTACGTAGCTCTTTGAATTGGGTTTCAAGTTTTGTCGTTCATTGAGGTTTCCTTTTCTCGTTTCAGGCCATTTTGGAGCGTTTAATAGGCCAGTTCTTTTAGGTTCTTCTGTTGGAGCTTGTTTGTTTAGTTTGAGGTTTGCTGAAGTGATGTTATCCCAGTTTTATGTTTTGTCATATTGTGGTTGAAGCTCATTTTGGTTGTCATTTGCAGTAACTTGTGAAAATTAAGGTTGCAGAAAATGGCTGGAGGTGAGTATCTGGGCTTCTGCTCGACCTGTGGATTGGAAAAATGCGAGCTTTATTTGTTGGGTACATTTTTAATGATCTGTATTTTGAAATGTTAGGTGGGAAAAAGAAGGAGGTGAAGAAAGAGACTGGTCTAGGACTTTCCTTCAAAAAAGAAGACAACTTTGGTGAATGGTACTCCGAGGTATGTGCTACTGATGTTTTTAATTACGTCATCTTTACAGTCATTTGATCCTTCTTTGGGTTATTTTAAAGTCTTGGTTATTCTTCTAGCTTAATATTGGGATGTTAATGGGACATCCTAGCATTGGAAGTGGGTAGATCGAAATGAGATCTTGTTTTCTGGCCTCCCTTTTCCATGCGAGATAGGTTACAATCAAAGAATGGGACTGATTTCACCTGTTACTTGCTATTAGTGTGTGCTAATAGGAGATTTTCTGTGAGATTGTGCTAAGAACGATCTTACAGACCTCTATATGAAAACATTGGTCCCACTACTTGTACTATCCTGAAAAGAGAAGTGATGTATTTATTGACGTTTTGCAATACTTAGGTGCCAATTTGTTTTTCACTGACTTGTGTAGGTGGTTGTCAATGGTGAGATGATTGATTACTATGATATATCTGGTTGTTACATACTGAGGCCATGGGCAATGTCAATTTGGGAGATCATGGAAGTAAGTATATACCTTTTCTGATTAATTCACATTATATTTCTGCATTTGATATCAACTGTGACATTAGATCTCTTTCGGGGATTTTTGATAGGTTTCTTAGGTTTGCTCAAGTAACAGTAAAAACATTGAGATATTTAATGAAGTGGCCCTGGCTTTTTCTGAGATTTTTAATTGTTCTTTTTCTTTGTTTATATGCTGTTGCATTTTATGCTAATCTGTTAATGTTCTTGAGGCTTGATAAGTAGTGGGTCAAGGCAAGTGGGTCAAGGCAAATGATGTTTCCCATGATGTGGATTTGCAGACATTCTTTGATGCAGAAATAAAGAAAATGAGGATTACAAACTGCTACTTTCCCCTCTTTGTGTCATCGAGTGTTTTGGAAAAGGAGAAGGATCACATTGAAGGCTTTGCTCCAGAGGTTAGAATTAAATTTTCGATCTTTTTACTTTTTGTTCCATAAACTTTCTTTTGTGATTGTTCAAAGATGCTTTGATAGTTAAAGGCTCACCTTGATTTATTTAAAGTGGTCAAATTGCATTTTTCCATACACATGTAGAGGGCGGCATGAATTATAAAACCATAAAATTAGGATCTTTTTGATATTTCTTGTTTTCCCAATATACTGTTATTTTTGCTTGATGGTTGATTAATGGTTAAATTTCCTTATGGGAGCAATACTCCAGTTTGGACTGTGCTGGCTACATGGTTATCTAGATTTATTGTTATTATTTTCATCTGAAATCTATCTCCTGCATTTAGGAGTTGGCTTATAAATGTTTGTGTACATTCACTACTCCCATCTATAAAATTTTGTTAACTTTGTCGACAAGTTTGCAACTTCAGTTCACTGAAAAGTAGAAAGTGAAATTGTGAGCGTGTCTTCTGGTTTTTAAAAGGGTGTTTTACATTTATTATTGCATGTATAAAAGCCTGTTAATGTCTTATAGAAGTTTGCACTTCCATGGGATAAAAAAATGAGAAATGAAATATATTGCTTCATTTTAGGTTGCTTGGGTGACAAAATCAGGGAAGTCTGATTTGGAAATTCCTATTGCGATTCGTCCAACTAGTGAGACAGTCATGTACCCCTACTTCTCTAAGTGGATAAGGGGACACCGAGACTTGCCTTTGAAACTGAACCAGTGGTGCAATGTTGTCCGCTGGGAGTTCAGCAATCCTACTCCATTTATCAGGTATGATAATTTGATTCAAGTCAATACTGAACTTTTGGGTTATATTTTGTCCATACGTTTTTTTAAGTTTTAAGTTATCTAAAGTGTCATGTTATGCTAAAATATAGCTCTCAGGGACCTTTTTGTCAGAACTCTGTTAAGCTTTTAGTTTATGCTTGTATCGATACTTCCGCTAGATTTTGCTAAAGAACGCATTATTTTCATTTTCTTTGGGAGATATGAGAACCATCCATTGTTGCCAACACGCACATTGAGTTTTTGGATGAGTGATTTGTTTATTGTTTATCGGATATATAGTGAACATCTTGGTCTGTATCTCAACCCCTTCCACATTTTTGTGCTTAAACACTTCATGAGTTCCTCTACCTTTTCAGGAGCCGTGAATTCCTTTGGCAGGAAGGTCATACTGCTTTTGCAACAAAGGCAGAAGCTGATGAAGAGGTATAAGATTTGGGAATTCAACTCAACCTTTTAAGATGGTGACAATTCTAAAAAAATATTTTTCTTTCTTGTTTCATTTATCTTACAAAGTTCACGAAAAAGGTCAGTTCACAAGTCTAGAAGACTCCATCAATTGAAAATTTTAGTTCTTTTATTTATCTCACATCACATTGGAGCCGGTCCAAGGACCTTTTAAATTTGGAGTTACAGTATATATTCACTCCTTATTTGGTGATGACTTTCATGTAGCACATCTTGGTATATTCTCAGTTTTCAGTTTTTGTTAACAATGTTTTTATTTGTTTGATATAGTTTCTATTTGCCTTTTATTTTTTTGTTTTTTAAAGTTCCATGGCATTTGAAAATGAAAAGAAAAGAATATTTAGAAGAATTTACGAAGCCAAACTTTTTTTTCTAACATTTGTTGTTACTTTAAAAATCATTTCCCACCACAGCTTTAATTAACTATCATGTTTCATTCTTTGTCAAGACTTATTATTTTCATCTCCAATGGGATATTTGATATTGTAGGCTACCAACAACTTTCTGATGACCAACTGGTTAAATTTATGCATAACATGGATTCTTTTACTCAAATAATCATATTTTAAAGTGCTTTTCACTACCACACTTTGCAATGCTCCATAAAAGAAAACCAGAAACCAAAATTGCTGAACCTGAAGCCAAAAGGAACAGAACTAACTGGCCATCAGCTCTTTGTTTCTGTTTCTTTTCACCAGAAACTAGTTTGTCACTCTGGTAACCACTGTACATGTTCCAAGTTTTCCTTGTTTACTTGCTTCTATCTCTGTTGAAGAATGATTTTTCTGGTTTTGGAATTTTCATCATTCAGATTTTATTATCTTACGTCTTATATATACCTGATTTAAGAATAATTACTATGTGAAGGTGCTTCAAATATTGGAATTATATAGACGCATATATGAAGAGTTCTTGGCAATTCCTGTTATAAAGGGTAAGAAAAGTGAGATGGAGAAGTTTGCTGGTGGACTTTATACAACAAGTGTTGAGGTATTTGTCTTACTGATCAACTGGACACGGACAATGCAGAAATTCTGAACAGATGTATATTATTCTCAATATCTTCCTAGGTCAATACATAGGTACAACTATATATAGAAATAAAGAAGGCTATTTTAGGAAACTAATATTTGTACATAGTATCCTAATATCTGTACATAATATCCTAACTGATCTGATTTGCTAACTTTTAGGAGTCAATAATATTTACGAGATATCCAGCTAGATATTTCCCAACACTTTCCCTCAAGTTGACTTGTATATGTCATCCATAGCCAACTTGGTAACCAGAACATTAAACCACCTCTTGTGTAATCCCTTTGTGAGAATATCAGCTACGTGTTGTGATTTTGGAATATAGGGAACACAAATTAATCCTTCTTTGATCTTCTCCTTGATGAAATGCTTGTCAACCTCAACATGTTTTGTTCTATCGTGAAGAACGGGGTTGTGAGCAATTGAAATTGCAGCTTTGTTGTCACAATATACTTTCATCGGAACTGAAATAGGAATTTGCAGTTTCTCTAGTACCCTTTTAATCCATAAAACTTCACAAATTCCATGTGCCATTGAACGAAACTCAACTTCGACACTACTTCTTGCAACAACACTTTGTTTCTTATTCCGCCAAGTTACCAAGTTACCATCAACAAATGTGCAATAACTTGAAATTGATCTTCTATCAGTTGCACTCTAGTACTGTTGTTGCCTGCAACCAAATTAATACCAACTCTAGCAATGAAAAATGTAGTTAGTGAACAGTTGAGATCGTTCCCACGAGGAATTTTAATGGTAAAGGTTATATGAGTTTAAAACTAAAACAAATTAGGGGGGTTTAATTCATGTAAATTTAAGAAATTAAAAATGGAAGAAATCAAAAATTAACAAAAATAATCAAATCTGGAAATTCAGTAAGCAAACCTTAGTTTCGGGTCACCTACGTTATCAAACTAATATGGATCTTCAATATAAAACTCAATCCATTAACAAACATTCATTGGGTGATGTTTTCTCTTAAGATTAAATGAATAGAAACATGTATTCTAAACATTCTTATTAGTCATCAACTTAGATACGATCTAAAGTTTAATTGATTAATATCTTTAAGAACTAAGAAACTAATGAACAAGACAACACATGTACGAAATGCATTTTATCAAGTTAAGCATCTTTTTAGAAATTGCAAATTCTAATGTAAAGATAGTAATCTTAATTGCTACTTTGGATTAGCAAAACTGAACGTCAAATCCTACTAATCTGGCTATAAATTAAACAAATCAATTCTTAGTTGCACACCCTAGAAATCAATCAATTCAATCATGAAAAGTAATTCTAAAGACATTTAATATTCATCAATGAAATAAACTTTATTTAGAAATCTCACACATGTAGATGATAACGTAGTTTCCTTCAACCAAAAAGAAAGATTTAACTACTCATAACAAAAGTAAAAACCAACAGAAGGATAGCAAAATACAAAGTCTCCATTCTTGGTCTTTTTTTCAGAAAAATACAAAAAATCCTAAAAACTAGAAAACTATTGTGGGAATGTAAAAAAAAACTCTTCCGAGCACGTAAACAGTGAATGTGTTTTTAATGATTTTCAATGTCCTCCCTCTTCCCTCCTGTCATAATCTTCAGCAGATACACTCCTCACATATTCAGGTCGCAGATCCCATCAGTAAGGCAACAACTTGATTCCCAAAATCATGAAGATCTTAGGTGGATCGAATCTGATTTCAAATCAAATTCTGCAGATAATTTTTTTCCTTGCACGTGCTAACGCTTAGTCAATTATTTTTCTGCCAGTTGGGAATTTGAATTGTCTTTACTTTCCTTGCATCTTTTTGATCCAATTTCATCTTTCATGTGTTGAAAATCATCTAAGAACAATTAAGAAACAAGTCTATTAATTTTTCATAACAATTTCAACACATTAAAGAGATTTATATCCAAAATTAGCACAAAAATGACAATTTAACACACTCCCTGCCCAATTAGCATCAATATAGACTTTGACTTGAAGATTGTTCTGCTTTTGAAACATTAGACCTTGCCCGGGAGTTCCTTTTAGATATTGTAGTATCTTGTATACAACATCCAAATGTTCTTGGCTAGGAGAATGCATAAATTGACTCACTAAGCTCACGGCAAAAGCTATATCAGGTCTAGTGTGTGACAAATTTATTAATCTCCCAACTAGTTGCTGATAGCTTTCCTTATTAATAATATTTTTAGGTTGAATTGATCTAAGATTTACACCAGTTTCAAAAGGAGTATCAGTTGCTTTGCATCTTAGTAATCCGGTCTCATTCAATAGGTCCAGAATATATTACCTTTGATTCACAAATATTCCTTCCTTTGATCTAGCAAACTTCATTCCAAGGAAGTATTTTACGGGTCCAAGGTCTTTAATTTCAAATTCTCTGGCTATTCTCTTCTTCAACTTTGCTATTTTGGATACATCATCTCCTGTTATGATGATGTCATCTACGTAAACAATAAGAATAGATATCATACTTGTCTTGGACCGCTTGTAGAACAAGGTATGATTAGCTTGACTTTGACAATAGCCGTAGCTCTTCACATCCCTTCCAAATCTATCAAACCATGCTCTAGGGGACTGTTTTAGGCCATCTAATGACTTCTTTAGCTTGCACTCCTTCTTTAGCTTGCACTCCTTATTTCTCCGATAGGTAGCCCCAAATCCTGGAGGTAGGCTCACAAAGACTTCTTCTTCTAAGTCTCCATTAAGGAATGCATTTTTTACATCTAGTTGATGCAAAGTCCACTCAAAATTTACAGCTAATGATAACAATACCCGCATAGTATTTACCTTTGCAATAGGAGAAATGTCTCTTGGTAGTCAATACCATAGGTCCCCTTAGCCGCTAATCTTGCCTTCAGCCTTTCCACTTTGCTATCAGCCTTAAACTTAACAGTGAATAACCATTTGCAACCTACAGCTTTTTATCTCTAGGGGAATTCACAAGTTCCCAAGTTTTATTCTTCTCAAGTGCATTTACTTCTTCCATAATAGCTGATCTCCAATCCGAATCTTGAAGTGCTTCCTTAATGTTTCTTGGTACAAACAGATTAGTGATTTTAGAGATAAAGGATTTATGTATGTGTGATAGTTTCCCATAAGATAGGTATTTTGATATGGGATAGTTGGTGCAAGCTCGTTTCCCCTTTCTAAATGCTATGGGTAGGTAATTATCAACAGAGAGATCAGTATAAATATCACTGGTAATTTGTGGGTCAGTAGGTATAAATTGATCAATACTAGGCACAATAAGGGGTAAAGTAGCAGATGGGTTACCTGAATTGTTCCTAGGTTCATTCTTTGAGGGTTTTGAGAGGTTGTGCATTGTTGAGGTAGGTTGTTCTCTATTTCTCAATTGAGTTTTCCTCTTAGTATAAACATGAAGCTCAGTATTCTGTTCCTTAGGAACGAGCAGTAGTATTTCTCCCTCGGTGGTTAAACTGAGATTTCCCGGCATGGACAGATTAGGAGTAGTATTTTTGGCTTCATTAGCAGGAATTATATTATGATCAATAATGACAGTAAGAAGGAGGTTGGGAGTAATAGTAGCATCCCAAAAATTTTCTGCTTCATTAGAGTTCTCCCCCTGAAGGAATTTTTTTTGATGTTTTAGAAATGTGACATCCACGGAGACAACAATTTTTTGTGTTAAGGGTTGTAGCACTTATAACCTCGTTGACTAGGAGCATATCCAATAAAGACAAAATTTTCAGCTCTTAGATCTAGTTTTGAGTTTCCCCTAGTCGGGTTGTGAACATACACTGTACACCCAAAGACCTGAAGAGGAAGAGTAGAGTAAAGCCGATTTTCAGGAAAACATTGTTTAAACACATCTAAGGGTGTAGCATAATGCAAAATACGACTAGGCATTCGATTAATTAAGTATGATGCAGTTAAAATAGCCTCACCTCAAAGGTATTTTGGCACATTTATTGTAAATATAATGGACCGAGAGACTTCAAGTAAATGTTTATTTTTCCCCTCAACAATACCATTTTGTTGAGGAGTGTTAACACATGTAGACTGGTGAACAATGCCTTTAAACTTAAGAATTTTTCCAAGGACTTCATTAAGATACTTGTACCATTGTCAGAGTGAAGTATGCCAATATGTATGAAATTGAGTTTCAATCATGGTATAAAAATTTTGAAAGATTTGAGCAACTTTAGATTTTTCACACATCAAATAGACCCAACATAATCGAGTATGATCATCGATAAAAGTTACAAACTATTTTTTCCCGGAAAGAGTTTTAACATGGGATGGACCCCAAACATCACTATGAATTAAGTAAAATGGTTTGAAGGGTTGATATGGTTTTTGTAGGGTAAATGGTCATGACTTTTGGATAAATGCAATGCTCACAATGAAGTTTTGAACAATTCACAAATTTAAACAAATGAGGTAATAGTCTTTTGAGATAGGAGAAATTAGGATGTCCTAATTTATTATGCCAAAGCAAAATCTGTTCTTTAGTAAGGGTAGAACAAATACTACTTAAGCCATGAGCTTCTTTGTTCTTCAAGTTGTCATCAACGAAGTAGTAGAGACCATCTATCAACTTTTAGCACTGCTAATCATCTTCCTCGAAGTTAGTTCCTGAAAGACACAATATGAGTCAAAAAAGGTAATGGTACAATTATAGCCACGGGCTACTTTGCTCACAAATAGTAGATTACAAGCTTGTTTTGGAACATGAAGGACAAATTTAAGGCAAATATTAGAATAGAGTTATTGAACCTTTACCAGCTACAACAGAAAATGATCCATCTGCTATACAGATTTTTTCATGACCAGAACAAGGGTCATAGGTATGAAATAGATTAAAAGAACAGGTCATATGGTTAGACGCTCCTGAATCAATGATCCAAGGAGCGAAATTGTATGGAAATGAACATGATAAGGCATTAAAATCACTACCAGTTTGCACCACAGAAGCATTAGGGGCACTTGGGGATTCAGGTTTGGGTTTCAGTAGCTTCAGGATGTAATTAATCTGCTCTTGAGAGAATTGTCCAACATCTACCTCATGGGCTGATGCAGTTTTACTTGATTCATAGTGAGCTGAAGTTTTATTAAATTTTCCAGCATGTTTCACAGGTATGACGAACTTTATTGCAATAGTCACACCAAACCCTTGACTTTTCCTCAGTCTTCTTAGTACAACCATCAGCATTCCCAACAACTAAGGTTGTGTTTTCAATAGTAGGTGTAGGATTTCATTTGCCAAGCACCACAAACCGTCTACTCTTTTCACGTTGAACTTCTACAAAGACTTCTCCAATGGATGAAAGTGGTTGTCTTCCAATAATCCTGCCTCTAGCCTCATCAAACTCAAAATTAAGTCCAATTAAGAACTTAAAAATTCGATTATCCTCTACTATTTTTCGAAAATAGTTACAGTCATCAGGGGATTTCCATTCATAGTCATTAAACAAATCTAAGTCTTGCCATAAACATTT
>JAOQMP010000002.1:39572682-39594635 GCA_027563575.1 Erythroxylum pedicellare
ATAGCTAGTTAGATAGATTCAAACTAATAGTTTAGTGTTATCCAGATGTTTGTCCCTATATATATACGTTTCACTATTGCAATATAAGTGTGAGATTCTTGTCTTTCTGCAATCACAGTTGTGATATTTTATCAAACTATTTTAAAAGTAAATAAGGATAAAATTTATTTTGTTTAGTCTTAATCATTAATTAGGATAACAATTGTATTCATTTTTTCAACATATTAAAAATATAACGATCATAACTTTAAATTATTGAAGAGAAAATATAATTAAAATTAAGTTGAGTTTAATCATAAATTTTAAGGTATTTTAAAGATTAAATATGAAATATTAAAAACAATAAAGTTAAACTCCAGTTATAAAATTAAAATTAGATTATAACTACAATTTAGAATTAGATCTATACAAAGTTTTAGGTCTTAATTCACATTATAAAAAAAAGAACTACACTAAGAGAATTAGTACCCTCTTCAAATTTCTCTCTAATTGGAAGATTCAATTAGAAATTAAACACTTAAGTAATCGTGGTCTTTATATCCAGAGAAGATCGATGAAGAGTTGTGTAGATAACCAACAAAATAGGTTAACCTTATGTCTGTAATTCTTAATCCTTATTTCAAGTTATTTACTATAAGAAATTATAAGAATGCTTGTGATATGATTATGGTTGATTTCTATATTAATTGGTCATTTAGGATTATTGCCGATCCCACTGAGTAGATATATATGTAAGGTAAAAACAGAATCCCTCAAAAAGAATATTGGATTGTGAAACAAAGATAGCCCATTAAACATCATTTTCACTCTTTTTTCCTCAACTAAAGGGAATGCTATAAATTACACCCAGAAAAGGACATGTTACGAAGTCTTTGTCTGCTACTCGTGAAAGCTTTATGTAAAGTACTATCCGTTAAATGGGAGTCTATTATATCTTTTTAACTTCCAGTGTGAAACAAAGACTTGAGAATTATCACTAAGATCCAACTACCACATGCTTTAGCAATTATATTCCACGGTCTTACATTAACATGCTGCTGACGCTTAAGGGACGTCTGGATTTCATCACTTGACAAAGCCATGCATCCTACACATGCAGTTGAACATATTCATATTCCTCAAGATATATACTGTAGCCTTCGACTTCGGTCAAACATGGAAGTTTTAGGATTAAGTGAACATTAGTCCAAATAGGAACATGAATCATATAATATGGATAATGTATGTGCAGTGGTTTAACTAGTGGG
This sequence comes from Erythroxylum pedicellare, assembly GCA_027563575.1. Classification (NCBI taxonomy): domain Eukaryota; kingdom Viridiplantae; phylum Streptophyta; class Magnoliopsida; order Malpighiales; family Erythroxylaceae; genus Erythroxylum; species Erythroxylum pedicellare. The sequence goes on from JAOQMP010000002.1 coordinate 39,573,930, forward strand.
AGGTTGGAATTTTAGCTTTTTGCCTGCGCATTGAAATGGTTTTTATCTTCTCCAATAATTTCAACAGTACGCACTCGATGATCTCTCGGTGGATTCGTTAGAATGGGACATTGATCTATTGCGGTTGATGTTATCATGCAGTGACCGACGGTCCTGTCCTGTTTGTCTTTAGAAAATCTGATGTTGCTTTTGAGTTTCTAGATTCGGTGACTTTGGCAGAGGGACTGGAGAAAAATAGAAGCTAAAGCGTTTCTAAATGTTGATCTAACTAACCCAGTTAACATTATTAAACTTCTGTCTTTTGACGCATGTATTTAGGAACATAGCAGTTAATTAACAATACCAAATTACCAATTTATCAATCCGTCAATTCAGGACATAGGCTCTTATGTTTACCTTACATGTTTCTCACTCATTATGCATACTCTTTTATCATAAAAATGAACAGATGGTTTTCCTAACATCTTGCCAACATTTCAATTGGTCTTGTCTTCTTAAACCTATCAAAACCCAGCAATCCGCATCATGTCTAAATAACTAAAAGAAATTACACATGTTAAAAAAAATCCAAGAAACTAGATAAATCAATTCAAAAAATTCAATATTCAAAATATAACTCGGGTACGATACTCTTAATTTTTTTCTGAATATTAAATTGATAAATTCATGATCTAGTTCAATTCAAATTTTAAAAATATATGTTTTATCATTTTCTTTGATTTTACATTAAAGAATTGGATTAACATAATGCAATTTTGGTTTCATACTACAACAAATACTCATCCCAAGTCAACTTCTAAGGACATATTGGTACCCCTAAATTAGAGTCATTTATAAAGAAAAGATGATTTTATTATCATCATCATTATCAACATTCAGTTGAAATCCCACTGAGTCAAGGAATCTAGGGAGATTCGATAATACGTAACCTTACCCTTATGAAGCAGAAACTGTTTCTGATAGACTCATACGTAATGTGGCATGACGATATTACAAAATTGTGAATGAATGTGCAGACATATTCAATATTAAAAAAAAGCTACATACTAAATATTTCAAAGAGTGACAATAAAAGATAAGATAGAAATAAATACTAGGAAAGACTTGGATAAGAGTACCTACACCTAAGGTTGTCATCACCTCAATTACGCTATTTAGGAAACTAACTATGCGGTAAATACTATGTAGTAAAATGCAAAAGACAAGGTTTAATATAACCTAATAAAATGTGAATGCTCTCTTTACGAGACCTTCTTTAATCGTATCATAGTACGCCATATTTTTCTATTACGGGCCCAGTTCTCAGTAAGATCCAACCTAGTCATATCATTCTTGATATAGAAGAGATGATTTGCAACCTAATATTTGAGTTTGGTGAGATATTCATATTCCCTTACATACACATAGTTGTTCTTCCGAATATGAAGAAAATAACAAACTTTCACAAAATATTAGAATGAGTTTCATACACCAATATTTGTGTGAAAGTATGATTGTAATCAAAATAAGATTTTCAAAATTAAAGATGAGTTTATAGATAATAAATATATATAATTGATTTGAGCAAGATGGTTCAGTGTGTATTTACAAATGACGAATAAGATATAAATCTATAGTTAGACTGGAAATTTAATCCAGTAATATGTTTGTTCTAATGGTGATTACATGATTTTCAAGAAAAATGTTTGGTGTGGATTGTGGAGGGATGTATGAAAAAAGACTTAATACAAATCTTCCATCAAAAAATACCAAAAGATTATAGTTGAAAAATAATTCATATCCCAATGCCTTAGTTTTTAGGTTCAAATATAGATAACTTTATGTACAAATTATTATTCTCATAAAAAATGAAAATTGACATGGCCTTATAATGGATTTTAGAAGCTAATATTTGAGTAAAAATATGTTGAGAATTTGAATAATAAGTTCAAATTAAATATATGCATATAAAACTAGTTGTAAATGGCTTGAACAAGATGTTTATGTAAAGTGTAGCCATAAATGGTGTCATATGAGTTGATTGTCATACTAAGACTTGGTTAAGTGAAATGTTTGAATTGTTAATGATATTTGAATAGTTTAAAAAGATACTAGGAAAGGAAAGAATATACAATGTGAAAGGAGGTTGTTAAAAAAGCTTATTACATTTCCTAGAACAAAATTGAATAAATGATTATAGTGGTTTAAGCGCATAGGCAAAGGATTCATAACTTAATGTTCTAACATTTTTGAATGACCAAGGCTTCCTATGTATATAAATCATTCCTCCCCCATGATATAAAAGATAATAAAATTTTACATGCTAACAATGTTGACTTCATAAACCTATATTGAAGTAAAGTATGACTGTGATTCGACTAAGACGTTCTAATATAAGATATGCTTATAAATAGTAAGCATAATTAATTGATTTTAAGCAAGATACTTGAGTAAAATATTCTCAAAAATGGTAAATAAGGTTTGAGATTATAGTCAAAATAAACATTTAGTCATGCAAGATTTTAAGTTTTTTCTAAATAGTGTTTGCATGGCTTTAGAAAATATTTTTAAAAAAGAAAAATGTCTAATATAAAAGAAAAATATTATAGAAAGATTGACATATGTCTCGTATCAAGAATAGGTAAAGGACTAGAGTGATTTACATATAAAAAATTTCAACCTATTTTCTTAAAATTCTAAGCTGAAATGTAAATCCCTTACATTCAAACCATTCTTTTCCAAATATGAAGAAAAAAAATGTACACATTATAATGATGATAATAAGAATGTTTGACATAAAATTATAAGGGCATGTTGGACCAAATGAGGTTCTAGCGTACAATTAATGATAAAAAATATCTTATCACTAATATTTTTGTCTTTAGTAATATTAGTAAGTCAATATATGAAAGAACAAGTTTAATGGAAGGGTAAAATAAAGACTAGAGCCAATTGAAATAATTAATCAATCAAAAAATAGAGAAATAAGCAAAGTGGAGCACATATATGAACCAAAATAAGAAGAAATCATTCATATCAAGATTTAAGCAAATTATTATAATTCTTATTGTAACTCTATCTTGGTCTTGTCAATAAATTAAAGTCTCATTCATTGCATAATTATTTATACTTAGGAAATATTATATTTACTTTGTCATAATCAAGAGAAAATTTAGAAAGATTTAAATAAAATTTCTTGATACATTAAAATAGTTAAAGAAACTTTCAAAAAGTTTTAGATTAATATTTTTAACGAATGAATGTGTTTTGACCTTTAAAATTTTTGAAAAGTTTTAAAAAAGTTATAGGAAGTTTGGTTGATCAAAGTGATGATTTAAGTGACTAATGTTAGGATTTAGATATAATTGTTGACCAATGCAACTGTGTGGTCAATCATTCTCTTTTAATAACATATATTATGAGTTTGTCAGTATAATAGTTTACTCATATGAAGCATTGATCGACCAATTCCCAAAATAATCGACCAATGCTACTGTTAATAGTCATTATAATAACTATTTTATATTTCTAACAACTATTTTAAGTTTTTTTTAGTATAAAATAAATCACATATGAGTTTTAGAAAAAAGGTTCGAAATAAAAGAGAGTTTTTAAGAGCTGTGAAAGGATAAAGTGTGTAAGAGGAGTTTTTGAGATATATAATTATTGCAATTGGGGAAATTACTTATAGTACACTTTGTGCGAGTTCCTCTTAATCTTAAACAAGATTTGTAAATATTACTCTTTACTCATGACAAAGAAGAACTTATATGGAGGGTTGCTTTTCACTAACTAAAGGAAAAAAAATGGTGAATTCTCAAGTAGAAATTGAGAAGTGGATGTAGGCTAAGGTTATTTGTCAAAAATATTATAAGTCAATTTCTTACTCTCGTTTATTATTTTTGTTCTTTTTGTAATTATTGTATGTGAATTTACCATAACTATTCATTAGTTTAGAAATAGAGAAAGAAAAGACACACAATTCACGTCCTTCTCTTGTGCCATTTTAGGACGAACAATTAATATCAGAGTGAGTCTCATTCATTGAATTTAGTTTCGAGCAAATTTTGAGTAATGAAATACTTTGAATACATTTTTATCCAAGGTAATATTTATTGTGTGTTTGCGGCCATATTAGTCAACTAATATGACATATTAGTTGAACAATATGTTTAATGATCGACCAATGTCCCAAAATGATTGACCAATGGTACTTTATTAGTCATTGTAAGAATTAATTTTTGATTTTAACAACTATTTTAGGTTATTTTGAGTAAAAATAAATCACATATGAGTTGCAAAAAGAATATTGTGTGTATAAAAGAAATTATAAGAGTCTTAAAAGGATAAAGAGTGTAAGAATGTGTTGCATGACTGGTCGGATTGTTGAAGCCTCCAAAATAATTCTAATTCTCAAAACTTTTTGTAAGAGTTGTGGAATCAAGTCGAATCCCTAGAGAATTAAACATTAGTTTCTTAATTTCAAGTAATAAAATAAAAGGGGGGAGGGGGTTTGATTAAGAAACTGATTAACTAAAATTAATACAAAAACAAATTAAATCAACTGAATTTAAATATGAGAAAGTCAAGATTATCAAACTCCAATTCAAGGGAAAGATCTCATCTAATTGTAACATTGATCATTGGTCTAAAAAAATATTTTCACGATTTAATTCGTTAGTCTGAAACATATTAGGATAGTTGTAATAAGTCTTAAATTTTCCTAAATTAATTGGTTCAAACCCAACATTCAAACCAAAACTTATCATTTATTGACTGGGTGTGATATCATTCTATATCAAATAAATGATAGCAATAAGTTTCGTGAAAAAGACTAAACCCTAAATTAAATAATTGAGATAGCTGCAACTATTCAATTTAGTTTTCTTGTTTATACTAATATTTTATGACAATTACGGATCATTGAATTCCTAGATAACGATAGAATAATCAATATTAAATTAAATTGTTAGATTAATCGAATATTAATCATTCATGAAATATGAGAACTCAAAACAAGAAATGCTTGAATTAAAATGTGAATAAAATTTTGAAATACAAAATCTCACAAGGTTATAACTAGAATATTAAATCCCCTTCAATTAGAAAGATTGAGTTTAGTCACATATAGCTTTTGCTCCAATAATAAAAATAGAAGAAAGATAGAGAATTGCGAAAAACGTAAAAAGAGAAAATCTTTTTCTGTTGTAAAGAACATCCTTTTTACAGGTTTTCTAATCTAATCATAATCTAACTTTAACTTGTAAAGATGTTTATCTAAAACAAATTTAAATTCAAACTCCTATGTGATAGAGATAAGAAAAGTTTCCCAGGTAAACTCCAATTTTTCAAGTGATCATCCTTATTCACTGCATTAATCTCTTCACTTTATCCAAAATTTGTGATTATTATCAATAGAGTCTCAATTCAATGCAATCTCCACTTTTCATCTCCTAAAACAAAACAAACATTAATTTCCATATTTAAGCACCAAAATAAATCTAAAACAAAGGAGATAATATTAAATAATATAGAAAGATAAGATCTTATCAATAACATATATTGAGCCTTTGTTTATTAGTGTAAATAAGGAAAAGAGTTTTTTAGTTGTATAATTATTGCAATTGAAAAAATTACTAAGGGTACTCTTTTTTAGGGTTCTCTTGACTTTAAACAAAATTTATAAAAGATAGTCTTCTCACATGACAAAGAAGATATTGAATTGTGAAACAAAGATATCCCATTAACCATCATATTCACTCTTGTTCCACAACTAAAAGGAATGCTATAAATTAAACCCAATAAAGGAAATGCTACAAAGTCTTTGTCTGCTACTCATGAAAGCTTTATATAAAGTACTATCCGTTAAATGTGAGTCTATTATATCTTTTAAATTTCTAGTGTGAAAAAAGGACTGGAAAATTATCTCCAAAATCCATCAACCACATGCTTTAGCAATTATATAGTCCACGGTCATACTTTTAACATGCTGACGCTGATGGGCCATGCACCCTGCACCTGCGCATATTCATATTCCTCAATTTATATACTGTAGCCATCGACTTCAGTCTAACATGAAAGTGAAGGATTAAGTCTACATTATTCCAAATAGGAATATGAATTATATAATATGGATAATGTATGTGTGGTTTAATTAGTGGAAGGTTGGAAATTTAGCTTTTTGCATGCGCATTGAAATGGTTTTTATCTTCTCCAATAATTTCAACAGTACTCGATGATCTCTCGGTGGATTCATTAGAATGGGACATCTATTGCAGTTGATGTTATTATGCAGTGACCGAGGACTCTGTCCTGTTTGTCTTTGGAAAATCTGATGCTGCTTTTGAGTTTCTTGACTCTTGATTCAGTGACTTTGGCAGAGGAACTGGAGAAAAATAGAAGCTAAAGCGTTTCCAAGTGTTGACTAACTAACGCAGTTAACATTATTAAACTTCTTTGTCTTTTGACGCATGTATTTAGGAACATAATATAGTTAATTGACAATACCTATTAATCCGTGAATTCAGGACCTAAGCTCTTATGTTTACATACATGTTTCTCACTCATTATGCATATTCTCTTAACATAAACAAGAGCAGATAGTTTTCCTGGCAACTTGCCTTGATTTGTCTTCTTAAACCTATCATAAACAAGCAATCTGGATCCGCATCATGTCTAAATGACTAATGAGCCGTTTGGTTCCAATTTTGTATTTTTATTGTGATTTTTAGATTCAGTTTTCTATGTTTAGTTTTTATTTTTCATTTCAATAAAAACAAAAACTTGTTTAACATATCAATATAGTTATATTTTTATCATCGATAATAATTATATATTATATAAAACTTAACAATAAACTATCAAATTGGATTATTAAAAATAAACTTAATAATTATTAAAACTTAAAAATAAATTATTAACTTTATTTTGAATATTTTAATAATTGTTAAATTTATTTTTAATAAGTCATTTAGCATGCCATGCTTGTCCTTCAACAGAAAAGGAGAAAGATTGCATATCTTCTGCTCTATACTCATCTGCAATTGAGTCTCTGATGTATACTATGGTGTGTACAAGCCAGATATTGCACAGGCTGTTGGGTTAGTAAGTAGAATCTTGTCTAATCTAGGAAAGGTTCATTGAGAAACAATGAAGTGGATTTTGAGATACTTGAGAGGTACTTCAAAATGAAGTTTGTGCTTTGATGATGGGGAGTCAAGTCTAGCAGGTTATACAAATGTAGCCATGGTTAGACATCTTGATGGAAGAAAATTTACTTAAGGTTTTTTATTTAAGTTTACAGGAGAGCCATTTCACGACAATTAAAGCTACAAAAGTGTGTACCTCTATCAACGATAGAAGCAAAGCATGTAGCTGTAGTGGAAGCTAGTAAGAAGATGTTTTGGTTGAAAAGATTTATTTAAGAGTTGGATGTGAAGCAACAAGACTATATAGTATTTTTTATAGTCAAAGTGTTATTGACTTAAGCAAAATCATTATGTATCATTCTCCCACAAAGCCTATAGATGTCGTATATCATTAGGTTGAGGTCTGTAATTGAGGAGCAACAATTGATGTTGAAGAAGATTCATACGAACTTAAATGGTGGGACATATTGGTAGACTCTTAAATTAGAATCATTTATTGAGAATAGATTATTTGTAACCTAATATTTGAACTAGGTGAGGTATATATTACCTATATACCATATAGCTAATCTTCCGAATATGAAGAAAATAACAACCTTTCACAAAATATCATAATACATTTCTTACACAAATATTTGTGTGAAAGTATGATTGTAATTCGAAAAAGAAGTTCAAAATTAAAGATGAGTTTACATATAATAAATATGATTGATTTGATCAAGAAGATTTAATGCGCATTTACAAATGACAAATAAGATATAAATTAGATTTAATCGAGTGAGATGTTCAATTTACTAATGGTGATTAGATGACTTTCAAAGAAAAATGTTTGGTAGGAAGGGATGTATTAAAAATAGAGTTAATACAAATCTTCCATCAAAAAATTCACAAACAATTAGAATAGTTTAAATGCATAGGAAAAGGATTCAACTTAATGTTTCAAAGTTTTTGATTGAGCAAGATTTCCTATATATGTATATAAAGCATTCCTCCCTGTGATATAAACATAACAAAATTTTACATATACAATGCTGACTTCATAAACTTATATCCAAGTAAAGTACAATTGTGATTCAACCAAGAGATTCTAATATAATATATACTTATAAATAATAAGAATAATTAATTTTAAGCAAGATGTTTGATTAAAATCTTCTCACAAATGGTGAATAAGGTTTAAGATTATAGTCAAACTAAAGATTTAGTCATGTGAGATTCTTATTTTTGCTAAATGGTGCTCACATGACTTCAGAAAATAATTAATGAAAAGTAAAATGTCTTACATATAAGAAAAATATTACAGAAAGATTGACACATGTTCTATATCAAGAATAAATAAAGGAGTAGAGTGATTTATTTATTAAAAAGATTCAACCTATTTTCTTAAAATTCTAAGTTGAAATGTAAATCCCTTATATTTAAACCATTCCTTTCCAAACATGAAGAAAAATAAAATTTCACACCTTATAATGATGATAATGAGAAGGTTGGACATAAAATTATATGGGCATGATAAATCAAAAGAGGTTCTAGCTTATAATTAATGATAGCAAAATATCTTACTACTAATATTTTTATCTTTAGTACTATTAATAAGTTAATATATTAAAGAACAACTTCAATGAAAGGGTAAAATGAAGAAAGGAGCCAATTTAACTAATTAATCAATCAAAAATAGAGAAAATAAGCAAAGTGGAGCACATATACAATTCAAGTGAAGAACCAAGAATAAGAAGGAATCATACATATCAAGATTTAAGCAAATTATTATAAATCTTATTATAACTCTATTTTGGTTTTGTCAATGAATCAAAGTCTTAATCATTGTATGATTATTTGTACCTATGATATATTATATTTACTTTGTCATAATCAAGAGAGATTTTAGGAAGATGTTAAATAAAACCTTCTTGATGCATTAAAGTACTTTATGAACTTTTGAAAAAGTTTTAGGTTAAAATTTTTATCAAAGGAATATGTTTTAAATTTTGAAAAAAATTGAAAGTTTTAAAAAAGTTTCAAGAAGTTTGGTTGATCAAAGTGATGATTTTATGGGCCAATGTTAGGGTTTAGATAGAATTGTTGACCAATGTAATTGTGATGTCAATCATTATCTTTTAATAACAAATACTATGAGTTTGTTAGTATATTAGTTGACCAATATGACGTATTGATCGATTAATTCCTCAAAATGGTCGACCAATGCTATTGTTACTAGTCATTATAATAATTAATTTTTATTTCTAACAACTATTTTAAGTTATTTGAGTATAAAATAAACCACATCTAAGTTTTAGAAAGAAGGTTGGGAATACTAGAGAATTTTTAAGAGGGATGAGAGGTTAGAGAGTGTAAGAGGAGTTTTTGAGTTTTATAATTATTGCCATTGAAGAAATTACTTAAGAGTACACTTTATGAGGGTTCCTCTTGACCTTAGACATGATTTGTAAAAAGTCACTCTTTACTTAAAAAGATATTGTTTGAAGGGTTGCTCTTTACTCACTAAAAGAAAAAGTTAGTGAGTTCTCAAGCAGAGTTTGAGGAGTGGATGTGGGCCAAGGTTTTTTGTCAAAAATATTATAAATCAATTTCGTCTCTCTTTTCTTTCTCTCTTTTATTATTCTTTTGGTCCTTTTGTAATTATTGTACGTGAATTTACCATAAATAGTTATTAGTTTAGAAATAGAGAGAAAAAAAGGCAACACACAATTCACCTCCTTCTCTTATGTCATTTGAGGATGAACAATTAATATCATAGCAGGTCTCTTTCATTGAATTTAGTTTCGAGAAAATATTTTGAATAATGGAATAATTTGATTCCATTTTTATTCAATATAATATTTAACGTGTGTTTATAACCATATGATTAACTAATATGACACATTAGTTGAACGATTTAACAGTGTCCTACAATAATCGACCAGTGATACTTTATTGGTCATTGTAATAATTAATGTTTGTTTTAACAATTATTTTAGGTTTTTTGAGTATAAATAAATCACATATAATTTATAAGAAGAATAGTGTGTATCAAAGAAATTATAAGATTCTTAAGAGGATAAAGAGTGTGTTACATAACATATATTTAGCTTTTGTTGATTAGTGTAAATAAGGGAAAGACTTTTTTTAGTTGAAAAATTATTGCAATTGGAAAAATTACGGATGGCAATTTTTGTGAGGGTTTCTTTTTACCTTAAACAAAATTTATAAGGGAAGATAACGAATTTTCAATTAGAGCTTAGAGAATTGATATACCAAGTGTTATTTGACAGAAGTATTTTAAATCAATTTTGTCTCTATTTATTTACTCTCTTTTATTATTGTAATATTTATTTTACAATTTTTCTACATCATAATCATTCATTATTTTAAAATAGGAAAAAAGTGGAAATACATATTTTACCCGGCCATCTTGTGTGGGGCACGGGGTGGCTGTGCCCGATTTCTAATGCCACCCTGTGCCCTGAGAATCGAGACCATCCATTAAATGTTACGTAAGAGGGATCAAATCTGTTGTGCCTGATTTCCAATGTCACCCTATGCCTGGGAATCGGGACCATCCATTAAATGTTGGGCACAACAGATTTGATCCCTCTTGTGTGTTATCTACTAAATAACAACGTTAATGGATGGTCTCGATTGCTAGGACACAGGGTAGTACTGGGAATCGGGCACAACAAATTTGATCCCTCTTGTGTGCTATCTAGTGGCTAACAAGATATAAAGGAGTTGTAGTTATCGTAATTTTCATTCCTTTAAGTATACGGGTACAATAGTACAAATGATACAGTAATATAAATTATTATCCGTAAGTGAAACAAGATAATATTTAAGTAATTACAACTAACTTTAAAAGTGTAACATATAATCAATTTGAGCCAATCCAAAGAGATTACGGATGCCTCCTACTCTAATCATAAAAAATAAAAAAAAAATCTGCAAAGAGTAAAGACCAAATATAATTGGAGGATATCTTCATTATAAGGGGATGTGATCATTTGTTTCGGTTATTCTGTTCCTACTTTGTTCTATGTATAATATGGTACTTTTAACTATAAAATGAAATCATATTATGCATAAAATATGATAGGAGCAGAATAATCGGAACAAGTGATTTGAACTCTATTAAAAGATGATAATACATAGAAAAAAATCTCTAGAAAATGAAAGGGCCTTAAACTATTTAGTCTATATTACTTTTAAACAAGGTATATAAACAAGTGAAGCTACTATCCTAGAACATTGGATTCTTATTCGGAGCACAAAAGAACTATTTACTAGTGAAGTAAAGAGATCGGAAACTCTTTTTGGAGTGAAGTAATCATAAGTTTATGATTGCATAATTTGGGAAATCCGACATCAAAAGCGCCACGAGAGCAGTGACAGGATCATGAGATCACCTTTCCCGGGTATAGATTTGTTAGAACTGTAATGCCTTGTAGTTTAACATATGACTTAACCATAATATCTAAAGAGAATATACCTCCTCAAAGGTGGGTCATGTACTTCTAGAAGTGTATGTCCCACGAATTCACTTTTTCAGCGTCGGCCAGCGTATGTTATGTCCTTTTGTCTCACCAGATCATGCAACTCACTGCTTCTAACTTCAGTTTTCTCGAGTTCTTGAGACAATTATGCTATGGAGGGTAATAAAAACGACAAGAACGTTGACCAAAATGCATAAATCATGGGGGGTAGTGCAGAAATGTGAAGCAGTCTGGAGCCGGTTGATTTAGTTGGTGCAATCTATAAATTAACAGCAACATGAGATTAAGATACTCTACCGTTTGATTCATGAATTATAACAATCTATCTATATATATAAAAGCATCTGATTCAATGCGTGTATAATTTGACTGATTCAATCTGTCTATAATTTGACCAATTAAGTTTATCAAAAAAGTCAAATATATATATTCTTCATATTCAATTTAAGTGACTGATAAAGAGCGGCAACTCTCCCTATATAACCCGAGTTAGTATATGGACCGTTCTAGTAAATAAAATATTAAAATATTACTATTATTAATGAAGAAACGATCAAAATTATATTTTGAGTCTTAACGTTTACAACAAAATATAACTTGAACTTTAACGTTTTGAAGCGTTTAAATTGAACCATGACGTTTTAAAAATATTTAAAAAAGACTCTAAATGAATAAAAAATTTAAAAGAGTTAACTTCGTGATAATTAAATATCATTTCAATACAAACATGACATTATTTATATATTGTTAAATAAAATGTAAGTCTTATTGCCACTTAATTAATTTTTAAAATTAATCAATAAATGGATAGGGTTATTTTCATATAGTGGGTTCTATTTGTCAAACCCATATGTACATATTTTAGACTATGAGTCCCATTTGAACATAACAATAGTGACCATTTTTCATTAAAAAATAAAAAATAATTTCATGTCAACTTTAACGTAGCTTTTAATTGATAGAAAGTTAACCTAGTTAAATTTTTCATCCACTTAGGTCTGTTTTAAATGTTTTGAAAACGTTAAAATTTAATTTAAATGTTTACAAATATTAAAGTTTGTTTTATATTTTGTTATAAGCGTTCGTGTTCAAAAATGCATTTTTAGCTAAGAAGATATCAAAATACATGGTTATTTAATGTAAAATGTTTGTTTATGAAGAACTAAAAATGGAATCACAAGCAAAGAATGAGAATAATACCGTTGAAGTGAAACATTCTTGAGAATTGAAAATGTTTCCAGGCCACTATTTAATTAATTATTCACTTATGCACTCCTTACCTTGCCATTAAAGCAGTTCTAGTTGATCACCAACCAATGTTATTTATCAATTTCCAAGATGTGTACAAGAGCTAGAATGCATACTTCAGCTTATGTTTCTTGCACAGAAAATAATTATAAACAAGAGTTAATCTCGTCCTATCTTAAAGTCACTCTCTTTGTTGTATATGGCGTTCCGTAATCACTAATCACCACAATCTACGATAATTACTCGTATGATATTGTTGGAAATTCATAAGTAGAATAATCTTGGTTCGGAAAGAGATATAAAGATGAAGTGAGTTATCTTCAAAAATAGAAATCATAATTCAACTCCCAAACCTCCACAAAACCCTTCAAATACGAGTATAGGATAAGGCTTGGTATAGTATTGTTGGCAAGTTCTTCATATTTCCCACATTTGGATTGGATTCATATTTTGTATATTTTGTAGAATCTGTATTCACTCACATAATTTGGGCATCTAGTAAAAGCAAACAACATTTACTCCCTAAATGTTGGAAACAATCAACTCAAAAACACTGCATATCAATTAGTCAATACAGCCAGAAACAGGGCATTAATTAGTAAAGAAAAAGGGAGGCAATCATGGCTTTCTGTTTTTTCGGTGGGTAGTTGAAGAAGACTTCAATGTCACACATTTCTATGGTATCTCCCGTGGAAATGGACACACTTACCCCCACAAGTAACGAAATTAGAACAAGAAAAGGGTTACTATCCAAAAGAGAAGATGACTTCTGCTACGGTCAATTGCTTCTCTAACTTTCAGTTGTCAAAAGGTAGTAATGTATCCGGCTCTTTTGGATACTTCGAGCCCCTATAAAAAGGACACTCTGTCTTGGTTTTTTGCAAGCAGAGAAAAACAAACAGAACACTGTTTGGGTTCCATCCTTTGCTAACTGTAGTTGTCCTCACTTGGAGTTTTTCCTTGCTAAATTCTGTTCAGGCTATAAGGGATGGGCGAGATCTCAGCGACCAACGGTAATCATGAAGTTCGTTTGGCTGTGAAGGATGATAATAACCCTCCCGTCTTGACATCCAAGGATTCATTCTTGAGCTTCTCTGTGCCTTTTGCCCAGAAGGTTACTAGCACTGGCCAATGTTTTTCTTGTTATCTTTTTTGTTTAAGCTTTCTGCTTTCTGCATCAAATTTTGGTCTCAAAGGTCGGTCTTTTTTGTCTACACGTTTCATATGATTTTGAGATCATGTTTATCTCTTAAAGTTCATGTCCTAATATGACTCTTTCAACTGGTTTCTTTGATGGATGACCAAACCAACTCGTTCTTCATTTGTAGTTGAAAATCATTACAGAATTCTGTTCTTTAGTGATTGGGGTACATAACTGACATGACAGACAAGTTTGAGTACTTTTTGGGATCTGCTGTATCGAAGCATAATGATTGACGAAATCGATGTTAATGGATATTGATGTGCAGTTGATTGCCGAGTTGTTTGGTACATACTTCCTCATATTTGCGGGATGTACGGCGGTGTCTGCGAATCTGAACTTTGATAAGGTGGTGACGTTACCAGGAATATCAATAGTATGGGGATTAGCTGTGATGGTTCTGGTTTACTCTGTTGGTCACATCTCCGGTGCCCATTTTAACCCTGCTGTCACTCTTGCCTTCGCCACCTGCAAGAGATTCCCATGGAAAGAGGTGAGAACTGACAACTTGACATCGACCTTGTTGAAAAAACCCAGGGGAACTAAACTACAATACAGGACAGAAATTGACTAAATGGCCAATAAGTTCCTTTTTTTATTTGTCTATCAATTGTTCCTGTTCCAATTTGAATACGGACAGGTGCAATAGGACAACTTCTGGTGAAATTTCAATGGCGTCTACATGTGTGTATCATGTAGGTACCACCTTACATAATATGTCAAGTCGCTGGATCAACATTGGCTGCAGGAACTATTCGATTATTATTTACTGGACACCAAAATAAGTTCACAGGAACTATGCCAGCAGGTTCAGACATGCAAAGCTTTGGAGTTGAGTTCATAATCACATTCTATCTCATGTTTGTCATATCAGGAGTTGCCACGGATAACAGAGCTGTAAGTAACTATCAATCCTCTAATCATGATCCCAAATTAGATACGGATGTATGATTGACATTGGGGGTTGCCTAGTTTATGTCGCCAACTTCTTGACGCTTCTTGTTTCACTAAATTATCCTGTCTTTTTAAGGTAGTTGAATTAGATAATATTATATGTAGTTGCCATCCTGAATCATTTAATTGTCTTCTTCTGTAATTTATGCAGATTGGTGAACTTGCTGGACTTGCCGTTGGTGCAACAGTTTTGCTTAATGTAATGTTTGCAGGGTAAGTAGCAAATCTTTTTGTTTGTTTATTTTACTGAAAATACTTTAAAAAAATGGTTTTCCATATTCCATTCCTCACGCAAGATGGTTTGAATTCAACTCTTGTATCCCAGAAGCCATCAAACAATTGTCTTGAAGTCTATATTCTATTTAGGTGGAACTTTCCCTGAAGAGCAATTGAGAATTTCAACTTGGGTATTTAGAAACTCCTGTTGCTGTTCTGCAGGGCAATTTCAGGAGCATCAATGAACCCAGCAAGAAGCTTGGGACCAGCAATTGTGTGGCACAAGTATGAGGGGATATGGATATACCTTGTATCAACAACACTTGGGGCTCAGGCTGGTGCCTGGGTCTACAATATGATCAGGTACACCGACAAGCCCCTGAGGGAGATTACCAAAAGTGGATCATTCTTGAGGAACAGACGAACTTAACAAGAAACTCACTACCAATAAGTTTTACGCGTTACTTACTAAAAAAATAGAAGGCAATCAATGTTATTCCAACAGTTCACCGTTTTTGTTTGTAAACGTCCCATGTCATAAAATAACTTTGTACGTAGTGTCTAAGAACAAGTGTGAACTTTTGGATAGAAAAGATGTGATCGAGTTCCTTTATGGGTAAAGTCATGTGAACCAAACCTCTGAAGATAATGACAGCTTTAAACCCTGCCCATAAACATATATGTAAAGGAGATGATTTAAGAATATTACAGGACATCACGTTTTCTTACAACTCTCGTGATACAGAGAGAGTAAAAGTAGCTTCTGATACGATTTTGAAATACTTCAGGATGACGAATTATACAAGTAAAAAGTAGCTGCAAGATGGATAAGGAAGCAACCAACTATACACTTAAAAGTAGTTTCTGATTTGATTTTGAAATACTTCCGGATGACGAATTATACAAGTAAAAAGTAGCTGCCAAGATGGATAAGGAACCAACCAACTATATACTACCTGCGTGATCCTCCGGTCTTTTGGGTAAATAGAGATATAAACTAATGATCACGTGATTCATTGTTGGTAAGACTTACCATTCGATTAATTTAGTGATGCCTTGAAACTTTTCATCCGTCAATGTTCAAGCTCCATGTGATTCTCTAGTTCATGTAAGACACCTTCTTTTATATGTCAATATCCCTTTTTCTTGTCCAAGACGTGGCCTGCATCATCTGACTTCGTCAATGGAAGCATTTTTTGTCAAGAATCTGCTGGCAAAAGAATGTTAAAATAGGTTATAAATCTCCTACAAATTTCTCTTTTTAAGGAGTAGTTAGGCCTAAAATTTATATTATAGCCGTTTACTTAATATGCCCATTGGATGTTCCGCCTTGCTTTGAGCCAGAGGGAGTGTGTCAAGAATTTCAAGTAAAGAATGTTAAAATGGTTTATAAATATATGAAAAACTTTCCCTTTTAAGATATTTTGGGATGCATTTAAGCCCAAAATTCACTACAAGAAAATGGGGCATTATCGACGACATTTACCGATGGAAACCGCAGAGTTGCCGTCGGTAATGTTATTTACCGACAGAGACTTCTATCATCACGAACACGGTTGGTATATTTTACCAACGATATGAGAGGCTCCGTTGGCATATTTTACCGACGGTTTATGAAAACTGTCGGTGAAGTTGATAGTAATATGTCGATGGAAACTGTCGATATATTTGTCGGTCCATACCGACGATTTCTATCATCCGTCGGTAACTTGAGACAACTCAAATGCCAACGGTTAACCAAATACCGTCGGTAATGTAATATAAATTAGCAACGGAACCTTTCTGTCGCTAATTATTTTCCTTCTTCAAATGTAACCTTGATTGCTTAATCCAAAGGTCGAAGCTGTATGCTCGCTGAGGTCGCCTTTAACTCTCTATAAATGACTTGTTGAATGACAATTGTTTTGAAAATCTTGATGTGAAATTTGATTTCAGTGTCAACAATTATAAATTATCCTTACATAATTTTTGGATTTTTCAACTCATGGAATTTGTTTAAACAGAAAATTAAATGATCATATAAAGGAAAAAAGATTTCTTAACTGATAATTAAAACATTAAATAGTACATAAATTAAAACCAAATTAATGACAACAACAATCCTATTATCCTGGTGAGCGTGAATGGTGTGAGTCTCTATCCCTCACTCTCATTTGCTCCATGTCATTTTGGAGCTTACTTATTACGTCCATCAAAGTTTGAACTGTGGTCTCAAGCTGATTGATACATTGCGATGTCGGCTGTGAACTAGATGTTGCTGTAGTGGACATAGAGGACTGCAAATAAAATGTGTTGGCATATGAGCCTAGGCCAAAGATCCTTCCACGACAGTCCCTACCACCCACTGCATCAAAATATGTCTGGGTCTCATCAACAGCTTGTTCTTCTTGCGAATGTTGCCCAATTATGTTGTATTTGGTCCTATTAGGAGACAATGCTTAAATTATAATTAGTAAGTAATAATTATTAAGATTGAATATTAAACTATGAATTTCACATATATTTAGTTCTCAACATTGGTTATTGACGAATGTCACACCGTCATGTTTCTTAGTGTGAGTATACAAAAACAACTGATGGGGTGTAGGCCTAACACCCATATATTTTTCCTGCATAACAATAAAATATTATAAGTTAAATTAGAATTTATAAAAATTTCAGCAGAGTCTCTTATGTTTTTATGATATTACCCGATGTTCAACAAAGCAAAGTACTCAATACAGCCATAAATGGCAGCAGCAAATTACTAGACACAGTCATGATCATTAGGCATACTACACATATTTTCATCTCAACATTCATACATCAATTTAAATTGAAATATAGCAAAGTAAAAAAATGAGAATATAAGTTTAATATTTATATACTTACAAGTCTCTCTGCATGCTCATAGTGAGTAATTGATCCTCCCGTATGAATGAGAAGACTGTCTACCCCTGACCTACCACGTCTGTTGGTCGAGTTACGTCCCGATATGATCATTGCCCAAAGTAATGTCCAATACTCCTACCAACGACTCCATGTGGGCTCAGAAATAAAATAGGGTTGTATACTAAATTACATATCGAATTAATAAAATCGCGATAACGTGTACGAGCTCGCGACTCCCATACGCTATGTATTACCCCGTCGATAGCAGAATTCCAGTAAAAATGTTTCTGAAAATAAAAGGAATAAATTCGATAACTTATAATCTATTTATATGTATGTTATTAATGTATACAAAAAAAATGAAAAAAAGAAAATTAATTGCATATTGTACCTTAAACTCTTGAAAGTAAAATGCCTTTGTGACCTGAGAGATATTCTTCCATATATAACTCTTAAGATCAATCCTCTCCTTAAATGTAAATGTCATATGTTTGGAATACGGTTCAGACGGAATGAACCTAATACAAGAACAAATAAGTTCATAAATTTGCAAAAACTTAAACCTATAAGTTAATGATAAACATATATAGTGTTTAATGGGATTTCACTTACAGTTTATTGACAATTTTATATACTTTCTTCCATCAGGACCCTCAGATCCAGGGTCCTTCATCCTCCCTAACTGTATTGAATGATGTATGAGTAGTGGATTGTTGCGTATCAGCAGTTGCAGATGATGCTGTTTCTACAACTGTAGGCGCTGGAGGTGGTAGTGGTGAATCAGTTGCAGCTGGAGGCTGTGATGGGCCACCCTCACTGTAATTCCCTCCAAACATGCCTCTGAGCCTGGGCCGCATGAACTCACGTTGTTTCTTTGGTCCCATATTTGTACCTGAAATTCTTTGTTTATTGAATTTTGTAGAAATATAAGAATTTGAATCCAAATCCAATATTTTACACAATATATGTAAAAGGAAATAAGGTGATGTTTTGAATTTAGTTATGAGAATAATTGTTACAGTCATAGTACAATAATATAATTAGTTTAAAGCACAGTCTAGTGTATTCCAGAGATACATGACAATGATATAATTATTTTGTTAGATTCCAAGCGATATGAGAGTCGATAAAGGTAAATAAGTCCCCGATGGCTGGATTCCTGAGAAGGTTCTTGGCATGTTCGAACGCTCCAATGGAAATAGTAAAAGTTCTTCCCTCATGTGTTTGGTTTTGAATACCTTCTTGCAATAGTGTTTCTGCTATTGCTAAACTTGTAGATGAAACGTTCGGAAACAATTTACCTATAACATAATAGGAAGGAACTTACATATTGTGATATTAGAAACTCGGTAAATGAACATATCCTGAATACCTATATGTACTTGAATTTCCAGATGAGCTCTGTGGAATTGCCAACTTTTCCAAAGCAACCGATTTCCCTAATCCTTCATCGATCATTGTTTCATTGCTCCCGCCTCCTTCAGCATATATGTCATCATCGAGATTCATGAAAGCTTAAAACAACATGTAGTATATACCATGAAATGTGAATATAACAGCTTCATAATGGGAAATGAGGTGTACATAATAAGGAAAGTGACGTTGTTCAGATGATACTATACACCTTAAAGTAGAAGATCAGTTATGGAAGGCAAACGATCATTAATTAAAGAAGTGGATATTGTTACTGCATCCTTTATTCCTTTGGCAAGGACAATTTTGCCACATTCCTTCCAGTGGAATGAATTACTACCATCTGGAACTAGACGTTAAGTCAACATTCCTTAATTAAGAATTTGAATTAAATAATTGATAGAATAAATTGAAAAGTTTGAGTTCATCTTCCTTGTAAAAGGAAATAAAATATTCCATTACATACACAAATTAATCGCTATCATAACTTAATTGTAAATTACAATCATCTTCACTTTCTGAAGAATAAGAATCAAAATTTGGCTCCTCTTTAGATCTCTGACCATCTTCCTCCTCTCTAGATGAAATTTTAACATATTCATTTGATAGATCGTTCAAAGGTTCATTATCATCATATGTCACAGATGCATTTATAAAATAAACATCTTCTGATGCATTTATAAAATAAACATCTTCATGAAATGCTTCACTTTCAATTCTCTTTTCTCCTTTTCCATGTGATTCAAAAACACCTTTAGGTTTAACTTTGTAAACCGTCAACCAAACTAACTTATCTTTTCATATACTAGGAAAAGGGACATAACACACCTGTTTCACTTGCATAGCCAAAACAAAAGGTTCAAATTGTCTCAATCTTTTGCGGTTGTTGATTTCAATAAGATTGTATCAGTTATGCCCTTTTGTTCCAACATTTGGAGTCGGGTCAAACCAATCACACTTAAATATCACATTCGCTTGATTGGCAACGCAGGGTACTCAACTTCAAGTATCTAAATGATTTTACTATAGTAATCCATCAATTCTCCTTATATGGAAACTCCACTATTTGTTGTTGCCATGCTATGACCATGAAATTCTGTACAATATTTGTATCCATTAACGAAATACACCAAATACGATTTAACAGTTCGTAGAGGTCCCTTAGCAAGATCACAAATGAACTTGTTCT
>JAOQMP010000002.1:39594735-39607182 GCA_027563575.1 Erythroxylum pedicellare
AGTGGATATCAATCATTATGCATTTTGTCAAACACTTGGTCTGTATAAACTTCTGCATTCCTAATTCAAGACAAAATCCTACTATTTTTCCATTATTCTCAACCAAATACATAGCCTATCATTAACAATCAGTAATTAACATTTAAAACCAAACACAAACTTCATATGGACCAAAAATTTCATCCACTGATCGTTTTTCACCGGAGAAAGGAGAGAAAGGTTTTCCAAAACAATACCTTCGGTTAAGACCGCCGGAGCAGAGGATGCCGGCGACACAGGCCTCCACGACGACAACACAGCTCAAGACGATGGCGATGGCAGCAAACGGAGGCGACAGCTCGACGGAGAGGAGAGGAAGAAAAACAAGGGGCACGCATGGGATGGGGTGGGGGGAGGACTTTCGGATGGTTTAAAACATAACCAAAACGACATCGTTTTGGTTATGTTTTAAACGTTTATAACTTTACCACATCGTTTTGGTTATGTTTTAAACATTTATAACTTTACCAAACGACATCGTTTGGATTTTAACCAAATGACATCGTTTTGTTAAGCTATAAACGTTATAGCTTCATCTGGAAAACGACGTTGTTTTGGTTATGTTTTAAATGTTTATAACTTTACAAAACGACGTCGTTTGGATTTTAACCAAACGATGTCGTTTTTGTTAAGCTATACACGTCATAGCTTGATCCGGAAAATGACGTCGTTTGGTTAAGTTATCCAAAATGACGTCGTTTCGAGTAACCAAACGACATCGTTTTCTTTGAGCTTGAAGACGACGAATTACATAGATATTTACCAACGGCATTTATACTGCCGCCAAATTTTATTTTCCGACTGATATTGCCGACACATATGTTTTTCTGTCGGTAATTACCAACGGAAAAATTTCGGTCCCTAAATTTCCATCGCTATTCTGTTCTTTTCTTGTAGTGATTTATCATTTTTAGTCCGGAAATACTATTTCGGTTGTCTGCCTAAAATCCAGTCCTGTTGAAATACTATGCAATAGAAAGTGGTAGATTTGTTGAAATACTTGAAGTAAGACTCTGTACTTTTCCCAATTTCGTGTATCAGCAAAATTTATATTGAGTGTTGTGGTAAAAAGTGGCAGCTTTGGGGTTTACCGGCTGATTTTTCAAGAGAAAAGAACCGTCGTGGTAATGTCCATAGTCAGAAGTACCAAGCTCATCTGAGCCAAAAGCCAGGATGGACGTCGAATATGACCGCTATCAGTAGGCTTCTATATTTAAGAAATTAACTTGCAGTCACAATCTGCTTAGAACAGGCCGTACTTGCTCCAGGCCTTGATGATATCCAAGTTCTTGTGACATCATAGAAACAATCAGCTCATTATCTAAAACAGACCGTACCTGTTCGAGGCTTTGATGGTATTAAAATTTTAATTGATATTATAAAAATAATCAGCTAATTATCTAGAAGACTGGAGCAGACCGTACTTGCTCGAGGACTTGATGATATCGAAGTTTTGCATAATCAGGTCGATTAGGGACGACATCCATGGGGTTTATAACCTATGTAACTCTATATAAGAGCACCTCTTGTTCCTGATTTAATAGCTAAAGTTAATAAGCACGCATGAATGTCCAAGGGAAACAATGTTAATAAAGGATGCCCATCATTTATCAACTATTAAGAAGTCAGAAGATTGGAAATGAAATCCAATGTCCAGTATATATGTCTTAAAGCAATTTATGGGGTATAACACTATATTGTCGCTTTTCCTTTCTTGTTAGATGTAAAATCTTAAAAGCGTTTTTGTAACAGATCAGTCAAGTATACATTGAAGGATGTTATCACCTATAAAACGAGCTAAAAGAATTAAAGAATTGAAGAAACTTAAAGTTAGGGTGCCTTAACCAGCAGATTTGTTCATATAAACAGATTAGTATTTAGTAGTATAACATTCGATCTTCACTTGTATCACATCCGTCAGTATCAACTTTGTTCTGGGACACCATTTGTATTGAAACTAGCAGGCACGTCCCTTGGCCTTGATCTTGGAATAACAAGTGGTGTGCAACAGATGAGGATAAACAGAAACTCCATCATAAACAACATAATGCTGGTCCAGACAAATATGGTTTTCCTCCAACACCATATAATCCTGCTGAAGAAAGGAAGTTCAGACTGAAGTACGAGAGATGCTTCATATATTTCAGGGATCCCAGCACCAGGAAGGAATTCAGCTCTTTGTTCAATTACCACCATCAAACAGGAAGTTGGAACAACTCCTTCCGTAAAACCTTTTATCTTCAATTCCAGAGTCTGGGATTCTGACATGTAGCCAGCAACAAGGGGTGCCATCTTTAGGAAAGTTAAAAGTATTCGGATAGGCTGACTTCGGAATTTTAGCATGCATGGCTGGCCTTTGCTGGCAAGGGTTTTACCATTGGCAGACAGGAACAGCACCCGGATCTTCAAATTGTAAAAAACTCGGGTAAAACAACCAATCTTCAAACATATAAAAGAACAGTAAAGAGCAAAGTACAAAAATTGGAAATTTTATTAAACAGGAACCACGATTTACCATGTAACAAGGGAGAGAGTACATAAGGCATGGTTAAACAGTTGATACCTCTATCTCTATCCATCAACTTATAAAAACCAATATATTAAGACATAGAACTTGATACATTCAGTATGTGGCATGGGCGCAAAGATGGGTATGTAAATTGATGTGTGGTTTGGGTCAACTGATTCACTATCATGGGTCATGGTATAATTAAAGATGAAATTCAAACCACATACAACAGGTTGGAGAAACATCCCAAGAGATATCCATGATTTATTTAAATAACAAAATATACAAACATTTGTGATTAATATTTCACCCGTGTCTACTCTGATCTGAGACCTCTCCAAAATATGGTCAAGTTATCTCAATACTCTGGCTGTAGTTTCTCAAATCTTGATACATCTCCCTCCAAGAATAAAAATCTATTATGCATAGCTTTTGAGAATTGGAACAGGGGACCAGAAGGACATTCGATGGGGGAATATAGAAACTCCTACAGTCTTACTAAACCTCTTTGATGTATGGTTTTCCAGAAAAACTCCATACATATCTTTCCATCCACATATCTCGTGGAGTGCCAGAAAATTTCAATTATCAAATGTCACAACAATGGTAATCTACTTCACTGTTCAAAGCCCTTTCTAATTTAATTGGAATAAGAAAAAGGCCTGGCCTTAATGTCAGGCAGTATTTCTGCTGCATCTGAACTGCAGCAATTGTCGATCAAATTTTTATAGTAGAAGCTCTCTACCCGTCAACATGATGACATTTACCCTCTTTCCCTCTCCCTCCCCTCGACCCAACTCCTTCAAAATAACCAAAATTGTAGAATATCAAGTACTGCACCGGAATAGGTTTAACCAGAAAAGAGTAATACATGTTAAAAAATATGGAAAAACAGATTTCAAGGGAAAAGTTTAACATGAAATCCAAAAACATTCCGTGTTTAAAGAACCAAACGAGTACCTGAAACATCCCCAGATATCGGTTATATTCTGATTCAGGCAATGTCAATGAAACATCAACTTGTAACTTGTGATTAGGTGGTATAGCCCGTGGTCCCAACTTCGTGACATCTCCATCGCTGTCCTTACCATTCACACCACAGTCAAGACTACCACGAGACGATATGGGCACATATGCAACTGGACTGTTCTTTGTATAATCAAAGTTCAAACCTTGCCTTATTTGCATTGGCTCCTCCACCAAATACCTCATCAAAAACCCACTGATCACAACTGACAAAACCAGCAACCCAAACAAAATGGTACAAACATAAATGGACCACAATAATCCCCACCCGAATGTCAAGAAAAACTTCCAAATTGTTTTCTGATCCTTTAACCAATCATTTAAAAAGGGACCGAGCATCCTACCAATTAAACTGCACAAAGACACCAACTTCCGCAGACAAATTTGTCTAACACGCCTTGCAACTCCAAATGGATCAACAGCCAACATGTAAGAATGATACAACACCCAAACTGGAAAGCTGACGAAAGTAAACAACAAATTTAGTTGAAACCCAATTGCCTTGAACACTAAACCAACAATAGACACAAGCAAATTCGACGAATTAGAGTCGACATCTTCAGCCCCTGAATCGGTCGGGCCACCAACTAGGTCACCATTCGATACGGTCACAATTGATCCTTGTGTCTTCGCATCCTCCTCCTCAATTTCACCGCTCACAGTCCCAAACGACTCAACAATGTCCTGACTCGTCCGTGCAGAATCGGAACTCTCCAAATTCTTCTCATTTTCCTTCAAAGCGCGATCAATTTTGTATCTCCTTTCTCTAATATCCGTTTCTGGGTCATTGACTTGGGTAACGCTCGAACCGTCGGAGGAGGAACCAGGAGTGGAATCCTCGAACGCGGCGTCGGGGAATCTGCTACGGGATATTGATCGGTGACGGATCGTGGACACCGAGGAGGAAACCTCCGGAAAAGGAAGGTCGACGGAGAGATTGGAGTCGCAGGTGGAATGATCAAATTGGTCGGTCTCGGTGCAATCATGAAACGGGAAGTCGTCGAGCGCGTCATGGAAAGAAAGGTCGTCTTCGTCCATGCAAAGGAAAAGATACGATTGGGACAGAGGGACTCTTAGTTTCTCGCTTCGCAAGTCGCAACAGAGTTTGAATGCCACGTCGCCAGTTGCTGTCTTAACCACATTCGCTCTCCGTCTCCTTAACACAACACCTGTTAATGCGCGTAAGTCATACGCAACATTAATGTCTGCAAGCTCTATCCGAACTTGAGCCCAAGAATTGCATAAGACATTAGCTTCATTAGTATGGTATGGTATCAAAGCTATAGACTCACATTCCTCGATGGCTACCAATAATTCATCTCATAACATCAATCAAATGATCGCAACTGTTCATGTTGAAAATAACTCCTTCAATTATCCTACCCTTATTCTCAAGTTGGACAAAGAAAATTACCATCTTTGGGCTCCCACAATTCTTTCTACTTTAGAAGCTTATGACTTGGATCATATTGTGATGTCAGACAATACTGCATCAACTCCTCAGCTTGTTGATGTAGATAGAAATTCAAATGAATAGTTAAACTTACACAATCTGGAAATGCCAATACAAGCAAATCCTTTCATAGATTTGATTGCTTATCAAAGAATAGTGTCTTATTCATATAAGTTGTGCTTCAACGACTCGTCAAGCCTGTTTAATGCTAGAATGCACCTTCAAACCTCAATCGACGGCTCATACTATGCATCTAAGTATGCAACTTGCAAGCATCCAACAAGGGGGAGCTCTACTTTCAATTATGTTGAAAAGAAACATTCTATAACTAATCGATTGGCAACCTTCAATGAACCTATAGTTTAATCTGATTTGGTTCAGAATATACTTTTTGGACTGGATCCTAAATTTGGCTCTTTGGTCACTTCATTTTGTTTTCTTGTTGAGACACCTACAGTGGACACTTTATTTGGAGTTCTTCCCGAAGAAGAAGCTTGATTGGAGGGCATTCAATAGGCTCCACTTCACTCTGATTATACTGCTCGGCGTACCAACTCACAATTGGAGAAAAGAACTCAATCCTACAAAGGTGGGAATTCTTGTGGTCGAGGACATCGTGTCAGTTCGTAAACTAGTCGAGGTTAAAGAACCTCTTGCAATCAAGGTTTACGTTTTAACAATAATTTAAATTCTAATAATGACAAATCAAAGGGGACATTTCAAATTTACTCTAAAGTTGGACATGAAGCATTAGACTGCTACAATTGCTTCAACCATAGCTATATTAGAGATAAAGTAGTTCCCCGTCCTCCAGCAGCTATAGTTTCCACCACCTGTGCTTCTCCTCTAGATTCTAACTGGTATTTTGATTCTGAATCAACAAATCACTTAACTGTTGATCTCAACAATCTACTGTTCACTATGGTGGTGGTGATTAAGTTCAATTTGGCAATGCAATCTTATTCTCATTCTTCACGTTGGCTCCATTAATCTACCCACAACGAATAAAATATTTCTTTTTATCTGTCTAATGTTTTTCATGCTCCTTTAATCACTAAAAATCTTCTTAACATATCCCAATTTACAAAAGATAATAATATCATTGTTGATTTTTATCCTGTTTTTTTTTTTTTTTTTGTTAAGACATTGCAGGGTAAGGTGCTACTTCGAGGATAGCTTGATCAAGGGCTCTATTGTCCACCGCCATTATTGCCTTTACTGCACTCCGCAAGTTACTTTGCTAATCTTTCTTTATTCATACTGGTTGCTTTCTTATTTGAGCACACCACTTTACATTCTTCACATAACCGTTTGGGTCATCCTTGTGAAAAAGTTGTGCGCTAAATTTGTTTTTGTCTTTCTCTTCCTATGTCAAATAAAAGTTTTGGTATCTGTGGTGTATGCCAATTAGGCAAAAGTCATCATCGTTCTCTAAATTCATCCCATGCTTTTTTCTAAATCTCCATTTAAACTTGTTTATTCTCATGAATGGGGTCTTACTCCAGTCTTGTCTAGTAATGGAAATTGCTATTCTGTTCAATTTTTAGATGATTACTCAGAGTTTGTTTGAATATATTTCTTATCTCATAAAGATCAAATGTTTGATGCCTACAAAAATTTCTAGATCATGGTTAATATGCAATTTATCAAAAAGATTAAACAGCTTCAAATTGATTGGGGTGGAGAGTATCAAATTGTAATTCCTTTCTTACAATCTTTACGTGTAATTCATCGACATCCATGTCTTAACACTCATGAACATAATGGGGCTATAGAAAGTAGTCACTGAGCCATTGTTGACAAAGTTCTCTCTCTTTTAACTCATACTAGTGTAACATTTAAGTTTTGGGAACATGCTTTTCGAACGACTATTTATCTAAGCAATTGAACACTTATACCAATTCTTTGCTCTAAATCACATTTTCAAGTGTTATACCATTGTGTGTCAGACTATTTTTTGTTACGTACCTTTTGTTGTTTTTGTTTTTCATTATCGTCATCCAAATAACACCAATAAAATGGATATTAGGTTCAAGACTTGTATATTTCTTGGTTATGGCTCTCATCGTAAGGGTTATGCTTGCCTTCACCCTCCTACTTTTTGTACTTATATTACGAGTCATGTTTTTTATGAGTAAGTTTTTTTCCCATCATTTTAACAACCTACACTATCTCATTCTAGCACTTCTTCTCCTATTTAGGTTACTCCTCTACACGCTGCTACTTGTCTTCCCATAATTTCTGGGTCGCCTGCTACAACTTCATTACCTACTGTTACTCGTATTCCTTCTCAGTCCTTCTTGTCTATCTCTATTGACCATTCTAGTACTATTACTCCAATTTCCATAAAATATAATATGTTAGCAAAACAAAATTCACAATCCACCTCAAATGTCTTCCTTCATCTTCTTCCATTTATTGTCTCCACTCATCCTATGCAAACAAATGTTTAGACCAATTCTCTTAAACTTTAAACCCTAACTTCCGCTTGTTATCCTCTTCCTTTGTCTTTTTCTATTTTAAAAAAAGAACCCATGAGTTATAAGCAAGTTATTAAGTTCCCTAAGTGGCAAAATGCAATGCAACTCGAACTTACTGTACTTCGTAAAAATACAACTTGGACCCTTGTCCCATCTAAACCTAGAGCCAACATTTTTGGGAGTAAACGGGTTTACAAAATCAAACGTCATCTATATGATAGCATATAATGCTACAAGGCTTGTCTTATTGCTCAAGGGATTACCAAGAAGTAGGGGTGGACTACTTTGATACCTTTGATTAAGCCAAGTTAATTGGTCTTATCCTTAGTCGCTACTTGCGAATGGAATCTTAGTCAAATAGACATGAATGATGACTTTTTAAATGGTGATTTGCAAGAACGTGTTTATGTGGCCCAACCACTAGGATTTAAGGATTTGAAATATCCTGAATATGTTTGTCTTCTAATTAAGGTTATTTATGGCTTAAAACAGGCATCATGTGCTTGGCTTCACTTTCTTAAAGATTTTCTTCTCTAATGTGATTTTAAGGTTGTCATTTAGATTCTTTTTTATTTTTTAGTTACTCTGGTTCTTTTGTCTCGTACGTTTAGGTGTATGTTGATGCCATATTAATCATTAGAGATGATAATCAATTAAAGCAACTTATTACTGACTTGGATGCTAATTTTTATTTAAAGGATTTGGGTCCAATTTCTTATTTCCTGGGTATTCATAATTGTTACGATCATAGTGGAGTTCATCTTTTTTAGGAGCAGTATATCAAAGACTTGTTTTTCAAACTCAAATGGATGGTTGTAAGCTTATATGCACACCAACAACCCCACATTCCTCTTTAAATAATGATGGGCCTCTTTTTGCTAATCCGAGCTTACACCATAATGTTTTTGGTGCTTTACAGTATACCACGATAACCTACCTTGAGATTTCATTTTTTGTTAACAAAGTGTACCATTTTATGCATCATCCCATAGAAGTCCATTGGAAGGCAATGAAATGAATTTTTTGTTAATTGAAAGGTACTATCAATTTTAGGTTAACTGAAAATTTTCAAAGAGGTGTGGTTTTGTAAAATCTCTGATTTGATCATTATTGCTTGTAATTATATATGTCGGTTACTTGATATAAAACAATTGTATCAGTAACTGTTTATTTTCAACACAAAGAAAATAGAAAAATAAATACGAAATTAAACAGATTAACACTCAAGATTTGGTAACTCAATTCGGCATACCTTGCATACGTCTGCGAGGGCCTATCCTAGCTTAATACTTTCACCAAAGGACAACGATATTTTTATACAAAGCTTTACTAAGCCGACACCACTCAACCTTTGACATTACCCCTTGTTCTCACTACCTTTGAAAGTGATTTACACTCAATAACACGTCTGACTCGTGTTAGCATAAACAGAGGATTTTTCTTAACAATCTTTTAACAAAATAACAATAAATGAATAACCCAAGTGATTAAACAAAATTTAATATGAATGAGAACACTTGAGAAAGAAAGGAAAAACAACTTCCTGATAGGTTCGACTTCACTAAAATAGGTTTGAAAGTTGTCACCACACATTATGGGTTGATTCACGTAAAATGGCAGTATTAACTTACAACTGTAGCAGGAAGATATCTAGTATGACAGCCCACACAAACAAGCCTTCACACAAAATACAACAGATCCCACACCACGATTAACCTTGGCAGAAATCACACAAAATATACAGAGCAACCTAGTCGTGAGCACACAAAAAAAACAACACCCAGTCGTTACCACTCTAAGATGTGGCACTAACAAAGAAATCAATCAACAAACGTTGCAGCCCAAGATGAAATTATATCAATATAGAGATCACCACGTTAGTTCTTTCATACATTTTGTTTTAATCACCAGAACAAACAGACCATAGCCTCACTTCACACACACCTGCAACCAACCTAGAATGAGACAAAGACCCAGTCAC
Organism: Erythroxylum pedicellare; assembly: GCA_027563575.1. Lineage (NCBI taxonomy): Eukaryota > Viridiplantae > Streptophyta > Magnoliopsida > Malpighiales > Erythroxylaceae > Erythroxylum > Erythroxylum pedicellare. The sequence goes on from JAOQMP010000002.1 coordinate 39,604,224, forward strand.
ACACACAATGAGTCACGTGCAGACCATATACAATGTACAGTTATAACACGATGTCCTTCAATCCACTAGTGTGATACACACACACTTCCATTAAAGATAGAATTCTTTCACACTTGAACACTTATCCAAAATCCAATTTAAATAAGAAGTATTACTTGGTTATACCTCATCTTAATTTGTATTTTAATCGTTATCTTAAATATCTAATCATAAAAAATGCTAAAATTAAATAATGAGATATATAATAGATATCTTAACAATCTCCCCTTTTTTGGCATTGTTTGTCACAAATAAAAAACTCCCCCTAAATAAAATAATTGGACATATAATCCACATGAGAAAAGAACTCCCCCTTAATCCAATATCAAGTTTCAAAGACATCGATCAAATTCTTCAAGTTCAAGAAACATAAAAAAAATAATGAATAATTATCCAATCATCCAAATTTCTCCCCCTTGAGATAAAAAGATGCCAAAAAACGAGACTAATAGTCACGAAGATACCTTAAAACCTCCCCCTAAATTGAACAATCACAAAAACAATATGATGTCTCCCCCTTGGGACAAAACAATGTCAAAAAAAGAATGCCTTTAATGTGATCAATCTCAGCGAATAAAGAAGCATAAAAGTCAGCAATAAGTGCAGCAGAAGAATCATAAGTATGCCAACATGACAATTTACCACAGTCAAAACACTAGCCAATATATCAATACTCATATCAAAGTCATCTGCATATAACTAATCAAAATCAGAAACCTCAAATATGCATTCAATGAATCATAATCAAACTTAATCAATCTCCTCCTCACATAAACCATATGACCACATATTGCTCAAACTCAAACAACCCACAATATAAAGAGAAACTAGAATAAAACTTTAAAAAGTCTAGATGTTAACTCTTTTGAACCTTCTTTTAAAAAAAAAACATCAAACTATATTTCAAAAATGTAAAGCACACAGTCCTTGTGCCCCTCGAAGAAATTCAAACCCGGGCTTATTCCTCGTCATATTATCTTGGTCATCAACTATCTGTTTGATTTCTTCATCTAAAACAATTGACTTATCCTCAGTCTGAACAATTTCTTCAAAATCAGCAACTAACTGTGAATTTGGACAATTTCTTATTTTTCATCTACTATATCTTTGTGCTTGTAATTGACCATTTCTAACTCAAGTATGTTTTGGTAATATAGGTTGCTAATGGAAATTTAATAGAGAGTGTATGGTTTTTCAGCTTTGAACTTTTTGAAACATCATTTGTAAGAATTTGTAACATTTTGGTCTTATGTGTCTAATAACTCTACAAAAATGACATGTAGGTATGAACCTCCTATTTTTATTTGAGATTTCTCCTTGGACAGATCTGGTTGCACCAATTTTCTTATCATTCAACTTAGAACATTCACCTTTATAGCCATTGCCTTGAAGGTCTTCTTTAGTCTTATCGATTTCCAATAATTGTTCTAATTTTTCTGTACCTTCATTTAGCATTCTAATTCTTTTTTCCGTACTGACCAACTTCAATTTTGTTTCACCAAGCTCATATAATGTAGACAACAACTTCTTCTCCAGATCTTGAATGATGTTCTTCATGGAAGAGTTTTCCTCCTTTAACTTCTCATTTTTCTTACATGTTTGGACCCATTTAGCATACATTAACTTATAGGTTTCATAAATATCTTTCTTTTTATCATCTGAAGTACTGTCATCACTATCATAATCTGATATTGAACTTTGAGCTAATTCGTCTGCGTTTTTCCCAAAATTTTCTGATTTACTCACATTTTTGTTATCAGTTACTTCCTTCTTAGTTACTATTAAGCAAGCAACTGGACTTTTGAAGTATAAAGCAAACGTAGCATTATTCACAACTTCTTCTTCATTTCTATATTCACTTTCTGATTCCTTCTCACTCTAAGTGCTTTTATAGGATTTCCTTTTTCTCTTCTTCAAGGTGTTAGCAGATTCTGCTTGCACATGTCTGAAGTTTTAGCACTCATGACATTAAATTCTCTTTACTTTTCTTTCACCGTTTTAAGTTTTAGATTGTTGTTTGAATTTGTTGTTTGATGAACTCCCACTGTTATGCTAAAATTGAATATATCCTTCTTCACTTTCTTTAACTACTTGCTGAAATTTCTTATCAATAACTCCATATCCTCATTCTCATCGAATTCATCTCTTAAGTCATTATTGACTTTACCAATCTCAGCTTGCAATACAAATCCTTTGTTCTTCTTTCAATTATCCCTTAACAAATTCATCTCAAAGTTGGTAAGAATCCTAATTATCTTATCCAAATACAGTGATATCATGGGCTTCTTTGATGGTCGCTATTTTTGGTATGAGCCTTAGAGGCAATGATCTCAATGTTTTCTTAACCAGTTTCAGTTTAGAGTACTTCTTTCTGAGTTCATATGCTTGGTTTGCTATGTCACATAGTGTCTCATAGAAGTCTCTAATGGTTTCACTCTCATCCATCTTCAGCTCTTCAAATCTCACAACCAATATCTAAAGTTTTGAGGCTATCACAGATTTTGATCCTTCATGTATAGTTTGCAAAGTGACCCATGCTTCTTTCGCTGATTCACAAGTTGATATCATAGCAAAACGACCTTGATCAACTATACTGAAGATGACATGCAGGGCTTGAGAATTTCCAAGCACTCTCTCTTCTTTAGCCCTTTTCCACTCATATTCATCTTTAAGCACTGTTTCTCTTTTTCCATCAGTTGTCACTAGATGTGTCTAGCTATTTAAAACTAAGTTCAACACTTTTGTTCCTTGTGCTTGAATGAATACTCTCATCCATGATTTCCACGTATAATAATTTGAACCATCTAATAACGGTGGCCTGATGATTGATGCCCTTTCTCTTATAGCTATAATTGCAAAACAAGGATCTATACTGACTTGATATACCAAGTTCTGATTCAGTGACCCACTCTGATACTAA
>JAOQMP010000002.1:39611711-39631092 GCA_027563575.1 Erythroxylum pedicellare
CTTTCACTAACGACAATAGTTTTATACAAGGCTTTACTGAGCCAACACTACTCAATCCTTGATACTATCTCTCATCCTCACAACACGTAAAAGAATTTCACACTCAATAGTACGACCATCTTGTACTAACCTCAACAGAGGATTTTTTTCAAATAATGCTTAACGAAAAAACAATAAACAAATAACTCAAGTGATTAAAATAACTAGGAACAAAAACAAATACACTTGGGATAGAAAAAGAACAACTTCTTAATATTTTCAGCTCTTTCAAAAATAAATCTGATAATTGTTCACCAATGATACCATCGTAGTTAGTTCAGAAAATATATCAACTTCTAAGTTCCAACATACGTTGGAGAATTAAAGAAGATACCAAGTTGATTCACATAAACACCAATACAAAGCTATAGTTGCACCGATAACACATTCATCAACTAAAGTATACGCAACCCACAAAGAAATCAATTAATAATCATTGCTGTCCAAGATGGAGCTGTACACACACACCATATGCAGCCAACCAAACATGATTCAACCAAGAAGTTGCACACATCCAACCAAAAACGATTCAAAGCAAAGAAATTACACAGAGTCAATGAAGAACGATGCAACCAAGAAATCACGTACAACAAAAGAGTCATCCATACCTAACTGTCCTTGAATGTTTTGCCCTCCACTATAACGTGATTTACTCAAGCACTTATAACCAACATAGACCTAGGCTACACATACACCAAGTGGAAAGGAGGAGTCATGCACATATGAAGTCACACATGTCCAAGCACCCACTATATCACAATCCCATATACCTTCAATCAACCCACAACAAGACACTCACGATATCTATACATCCACCAATGCAACCCACACCAACCTTCGTTAAAGATAAACTTCTATTTTTGCTTCAAGTCTTATCCAACAAACCAATTCAAATAAGAACTATTTCATGGTTACAAGTCATCTTAATGTGAATTGATTTTAAGACTTGCATTAATCTGAAGATCTAATATTAAAAAATGTTAAAATTAAATAATAAAATATATAATTCTCTCTTTCGTGATTAATTGAGAAAATAGTTGACTTTTAAACGCGTTCTTAGTGAAATGACGATGAGGCCTAATAGACATTTTTGCGCTCCTTTCGAAACACGTTATTTGATTATTGAGCCTGCAAGGAACTAGGAAGGTAACAAGAAATTAGCCCACTTAATTAGCTATTGGTTAATCCTTTTCAAACTTGTCATCCGGTTCCTACTTTGCTTCTTTAATCTTCATCTTCAAAAGGGATCCTTCAAACGGCGGCTGCTATGCAAGGAACTAGGAAGGTACAATAAATTAACCCACCTAATCAGCTATTGGTTAATCCTTTTCAAACTTGTCATCCGGTTCCTACTTTACTTCTTTACTCTTCAGCTTCAAAATGCATCCTTCAAACGGCGGCTGCTAGTACATTGATCTCTAGTCTTGTTGCAAGTATTTCAAACATCATTTATACAAGGCTTCGAGATTTGCTAAATGATAAGCTGCATGTAATGTATGGTTGCTGATCTAAACTTCTAAAGGTAATTGTAATTTAAATAAAACTTGAAAACGAGAAGAGTAAACATTTCTATGGAATCATTTACTATCACATTTTCAAGTACTTCCATCTGATTCGATTGTATCTTTTGTATTGCAAGGCAGCTTACTGCATAAAATTACTTAATTTGTATTCTCATACCGTTTGAAAACAATGTTTCTATTAATTAATGGTAAAATTGCATGTACTGAACTTTTTCAGACTCTCTTTATTTAGTGATACTTTTACTGTTCTTGTTTTATATTGTTCCATTAAAATAGTACAAGAAGCAGATCAGTTCACGTAAAGGTTGACACTTTTGTGTTAGGACAACATATGTGGTAGGTGGTTTGTCCTTCAAAGTGACCATTGTGTCTTTGAAAAACGTTAAATTACCTTGTATACAGAACAAGCTTTTACTATCATTCGATCATCTTTTGTATTTATGGCTGTAAAGAAATACGAGTCACCCTGTTATTACAAATTATTTCTACTCTTTTTTATGTTTTAGCCCATCATTGAATTAGTTAGGTTCTGTCAGCGTATGCTGACCAGTTACATCCAGTACAAGTCCGTAAATACAAGTAATTGTTGGATATTCTAAAAATGAAAGTGCGTGTTTGTAAGTCACGCATGTTGGTATCGAGGACATCATCACTGTTGCGATAAGCTAAAGGAATTCATAAAGTCGGTTCTACTTCACAACGTTGTATTACTTGTCAACCCCATCAGTTTTGCTCTCATTGTCACTGTTACGGTTACGAGCTTCATAAGTTCCTGCTAGGAAAGATTGAAGCTTTTTCATCCGGGCTTTGTCTCCTTCACTGTTGATTACAAAGCAAGGCTGAAATCTCGGTCAAAAGCTCATTTTTTCGTTATGTTTGCTTACAAGCTATCTACTTTCTTCGTTATTGCTCTGGGGTGTTTCAGGTTGCATAGATTTGCTGAGTCGAGGCTGGTCCAGGAAGAAGGTAAGAGTTTATTTTTAATTTTATGTTTGGTTGCTAAGAAGACGTGGGAACTAAAAGGAGGATGGTATTTTTGTTTAGTAGAGGAATGAAGATGGAATTTTAGATTCTGGGTTTGGTTTTTATAGTTTGGATTTACTGAAGGAGCTACTTGCTTAGTTGTGAATAGGACGCAGGGAACTGATGATGAAATGAGATTTTTGATCTTGGATTATGGCCATTCTGCTAGTTTGGATGTAAAAAGTGGGAAAATGAAGCAGAGTTACTGTTTGAATCATTGTTTTTGCTTCTTTTTGAGTTATCTGGGGTGAAATTATCCCCCGAAAAGATAGTTACTTAGGCACTTGGATCGGTTAGGAAAATTTTTATTATTTCTTTGTTCATCTCTATTGCGTCTCAAAAGTGCTTGCTTTCTGCGAATATTCTCAGCAGTGAAACCAGAATGACGATTTAACCATGGCCACGCCCTTTTCCTTCTATCTAATAACCTCTTTGCTTTCCAGTCAGCTATCAGCAGCTATTAACAAATGACTGGAGCCTTGTACTGTATTTAAGTCCGTGTTGCTGCTTAATGTCGCTGGAATTGGAAACAACTGGTTGAATGATTAGGGAATTGGATATGAAGTCCAAAAGACAGTCTATGGCATCATTTAATGAAATCATTCCGTGTCATGTAATGCTAGGGAGGGAAAAACAAGTGAATATAAAACATTCAAGTAGTGTGCTCAAACATAAAACTATTTGTAGTCTTCTGTTTTCATGAAAATGATGTTTAAATAAGATGATAAATTAACCTTGGTATCTTGAGGCCATTAAGGTAGGATGCTGAAACATTTCAATGTAATTTCCTTTTCACAACATCAACTTGCTGTTATTAGTGTTTGTCAACTTGACTTTGTAATATTATTTGATTTTATGATCTTATATGTTGCATTTATTTCTTATGAATTTGTGTTCTAAACTGGATATATGGCGTTTATTACCAGTTGATGCTCTTGAAGACATTGTTAAGACCATGGGCTCAACATATTGGAAATTTAATGCTGACTCTTGTGAAGTTGAAGCTGTCGGTGTAACGCCTGTTACAGCAGGGGCACAGAACCACATAGAATGCAGATGCAATAATGGGAACATCAGTGATTGTCATGTCGTAAACATGTATATTCTCTTCTGACCAAATAATTTTCTTGGTATCTTTCTACGGATTAAGTTGGACCTTATGATTTGAATCCCATAGTTACTTTTCCAAATTTCTACTTTCTCGCCCAACATGTTTTTGCTTAAGATCACTAGTTAAGAAATCCACTAACATAGAAACTGAGTAGTATCTTTTACACTGGCCAGAATAATGAGGGAAGAGCTAGTGGCATTGATAACCAATAATCTTTGTCTTCTTTATTGTGTACTTAATGTGTGTTGTTGAATACTTGTGGTCATATTTCTCCTTAGTAGAGCTCTTTCAAAAATGCAAATCTTTTGTTTATATTGCTTTCTTTTCAAAATTATATTTTCTTGACATCTGTTGCTTGATTTTACTACCAAGTGTTTCTGATGTGTAGAACGCTCAAGGGTTATAGCCTACCTGGAGTCCTTCCACCTCAACTCGTGAAGCTTCCTTATCTCCAGGAGATGTAAGAACCTTTTAAGTGCATTTGTTCTATCTATGATTTAGACGCTGTACATCAAGTTAATTACTATAGAATATAATTTACTATTTCTTTGTTGATTTTCCTGCCAACCTTAGTGATTTGGCCTACAACTATCTGAATGGAACCATACCACGTGAATGGGCTTTGTTGCCATTGACTTCAATGTAAGGACTTTTTTATCATCTGCAATCAAAACTTTTAGTTTATGATTTACAAAAAATTGATTTGGATTTTCTTGCAGCTCTGTTCTTGTGAATCGCTTGTCAGGAGAGATTCCAAAGGAATTGGGGAATATTTCAACTCTTACCTATCTGTATGTGCTGCAATTTTCATTTGTTTAACTGTGCTCATATTTTTGGATGAATTTATACTCGCTGCCACATATGTGCTTTTTACATGTACCCACATAGAAATATTTATTGTTTCACTTTTTCAGATACAAGTATTTTTTGATAAAGATCATTTGGAAACTATATAAAGTTGTTATAAACGCAGTGCGTTCAATTCTACAAACTATTAGTTATTCATGTTATTTCCCTTAATTGTCTCAGTAACTTCTTTCTACTCTTATCTTCAGTCAAATTTTTATCAATTTAGACTGATTTGGTTCAGATGTCTGGAAGCAAACCAATTCTCTGGAGTTGTTCCTCATGAGCTTGGGAAATTAATCAACTTGCAAACGTTGTATGCCTCATTCCTCCTATTTTTTGGTTTAAGAGATGAGTTTTACTCTAATTTAAGTGATATTTTGTATAATTGAAGTATGAAGAAACATATCTTCTGAGGATCCATCCTTCTAATTCTGTTCCCAGGATGCTGTCTTCCAATCAGTTGACCGGAAACTTGCCAAGTTCATTTCAAGGCTTTGTGAATCTGACAGATCTGTAGGTTTCATAGAATTCTTTTCTAAATTAGAAACTTGCTTTTTTTTTTTGTGAAACTAACAGATTTTTTTGGCCACTGTAGTAGGATAAATGATAACAACTTCAATGGAAGCATTCCCAACTTCCTAACGAATCTGAAAAACCTCAGCAGATTGTGAGTTTCCTATTTATCTATAACTTGCAGAACTTGAGTTGTGAAAGAGATAATAACCCATTCTATTTTTTTGGTACTGATTATACTATTAAAACTCTTAATTATTGAAGAGAAATGCATGCAAGTGGACTAGAGGGACCCATTCCATCCAACATTTCTCTTTTGAATAATTTACTTCAGTTGTAAGTATGAAGCCTAATAATTTCCATTCAGTAGCCTCGCAGCTAATAACTTTTGTTATTGAACTTAGGAATGCAACTAATTGTTGGATGTTATTATGCAGGAGAATTAGTGATATTAAGGGTCCCAGTCAGCCTTTTCCTGACGTCAGCAGCATGACTGGCTTAATAAGATTGTATGTTCAATGGTCAAGTAACAAATTATTTTGGAGCTGTGAATTCAGTTCTTTACTTGTTTCTTGTGCTAACACTTAAGATGGTTGATTCTATGACCTAGGGTCTTGAGGAACTGTAACATTACTGGCGAGATTCCTGCTGTTGTATGGACATTGCAGAATATGGAAATGTTGTAAGTAAACAATGTTTAGTGTACGAGCTTCTGTAACTATAGAAGTGATCTTTTTTTTTTTTCCTTTTTATCCATGTCATTGATTAGCATAGGTGCAGCTTTTCCTCGATCTCTTGCTACTATCACTCAATACCATTTCTAAGTCCTCAAATTGGCACTGTGAATGGTCTGTAGGCAGGTTGCACTCTCCCCTTTGTTGTACCATTCACTTATTTTTGTGTTGATAGGTGATGAATACTTCCATTACCTCTGTGGATAGAAAGACACGTAGTTGTGGAGAGTGGTGTTTGCGTCCATTTTCCATAATTATTGCCCTGCATAGCTTCTTTCTGTTACATTTTTCATCTCTTCTGTTTTATCATGAACTAAGTTGTGTTAGCTTACGTAGATTGTAGCAGAGTGCTGATACACTGCATAGTGTAACAGCAAAACCTTTCACATGCGTCTTCTGTTTACCACATTGCTGGTTGAAGAATTCTACCGAAATTTGGGGGTCTTTCAGGAGTTGTCAAAATACTTCCAAAATGTCCTAAAAAATATATATAAGGGTTCTCATTTCATATTTTTATGATTCCTTTGGCTGCTAGAGTTGAGTTATCTCTTATTTTTCACCTCATTGATAACCTTTGCTGTTAGAACTTTCTTAAGACCAAATGCTTATGCCATTTATTGCCATTATTCTAGGGATGTCAGTTTCAACAAGTTGGTTGGGAAACTACCAACCACCATAACTGCAGAGAGACTACGATTTCTGTACGTATGTGGCTAAACTGTTAGTTGGAATTTTGTTAATATGCTTATCTAATTGTTGCACTTTCATTATTACACTTACTTTCATCTAGCAACCCTAAAGTATTAAACTGAATCAGTTTGTATTGCTTTATGATTTGTTAGTGACACGGCATACTAACTATTTATTAATGTTCATCAGCTTTCTTTTAGGAAACTCCTTAGAGGGAGATGTACCAAGTTCAATCTTGAGGGGAGGAGCTTCTGTGTAAGCTTCTTATCTGGAATTTTTAGTTGATATCATTTGTTTGTGCAATATATATCATCTTTCATACATCCTCAAGAAAGGATCAGTCATATTTTTAGTATGTATAGGCTTATTATCATTTTTCTTAAAGTTTGATCCCCCAATTTGATGTTTTTTATTGGAATTTTCAACTTTCTGGACTGTTGTGTAACAATACAAAACTACTTGTTGTCCAAAAGTTTCTCGTAGCTCAGAATTCCATGGTTTCTAGAGAAGCAAAAGATTTGGAAAAAAGGTCTGCCTTCTTACAAATACTCATTCAATCTCTTTCATTAAATCATGGGATGTTTTTGACAACTTAGAGAACTTTTGGATAGAACATTCTCTGTTTTCTTAATGGAGAATTCTCTATATATAAAAAGTGCAAGCTCTATAAAAGGCACAAATTCTGCCTTAGATAAGGTATGAAATTAGACTGATAGGACTGCCCAAAATCAGCCTTAACAGGTGTGTATTAGCTTTCATAAATTGATAGCTAATACTATTTACATCCCCACTCAAATTGATGTTAGTATGTCTACAAGCATCAATTTGCCAAGAAGAAATTAATTTGCTGATATGTCATGAATGTAGTGAAAATAATGCAATTTGTAGACCGGTGGATATGACTTAGCAATCGTAGGTACGGTTGGCATTGAGGCGGCCTGGGCTTGACCCGCAGCTTGATCGACCTAAACTTGAGCTTGATTAGGCTTCAGTCCGAAGCCCATTCAGGCTTGTATTATTTGACTCGAGCTTGAGTCCAAAGCTGACATGCCCAAAAATGGCTTGAATTAAGGCTGGAGTTTTTTTAGAAACTATCAATAGTCCAAAATCAAACACAAACTAAACCACTACACATGAACAAAAGCTAAAATCTGGCTCTAGTCCATATTAAAGCAAGGATAAATCTTTCAATTTCTTTTGGCATCTGCGTGATCAGTTAGTTTAGAACTGAAATTAGAAGACCTTAGACTGTTTCTAAACTTTAGTCAAAACAACAACAAGTAGTGCAATGGCGAGACCAAGTAGTTACCTTTCCAAGCAGCAAAACCAAGCGACAACAATAAGCCAATTATTGTCAATGGTGATGTAGATTGCAGAGATGACAACCGATGATGATGGTAGCAACAACAACAACAACCGACATTAGCTGTAGCCATATAGAGAATTTCAGTCTTCAAGTTTTCAACGAAAGAAATTAGGTGCCAAAGAAGAATACTAGGGATTTAGAAATTGATATCCCAAAAATATGTCATTTTGTACTTAAATAAAACGTCATTTTGTATACGAAAGAAATTCAGCCTTTGGGTTGGGCCATGCTGCAAAGCACAAGCACAAACCTTGCCTAATTCCAAAAAAAAAGAAAAAGTTTGAGTTTGACCTAAGGTATGGTAAACTTGAACCAAGCCTATTGAATTCGAGTAGGACTATGCTGCATTTAATTAGGCTTTGGCCCTTTTACCATCCCTAATCATAGGCCTCTGGATGGAGTGAAAGGTGACTTCTATATGCTTTGTGTGTCATGATACGGGTAGCAACAATTATGCATGGCACTGTTGTTGTCAACATGTAATGTAGTTGGTTGAATTTGGGAAAAACTAAGCTCTATAAAGAGATCACATAGCCAAATGTCTCGAAACATGTAGAAGATATGGAACAATACTCTGCTTTAGTTGAAGATTTGGAGACAGTCTTGCTTCTTGCATTTTAAGAGATAAGAGTATCACCAAGAAACATTTGCCATCTAATAGTAGATCTCTTGGTGTCTAGATAGCCGGTAGGCCTTCAACATTGTTGTAGGCTTGGAGCTAGAGTGAGGAGCTGGTAGTAAAAACTAAGTCATGATCGTATGATGCATTGAATTGCGGATAAATGGAGATGCTGAAGAGCTTGCATGAACTTGTTTACAATGTGGACAACATAAGACATGTCTAATGAGTAATGGTTAGATAGATAACACTACCCACTACCTTCCAGTTTAAGGGTTCTCAAGAAGCTCTCTTTCATTGCTACTTCACGTAATATCTATAGAGTGTCAACACAAATAGTATTGTTGAGTTCATCCAATTGAACTAAATCCTGATTTTACTTATACTGATTTAAGAAAATACTTTGAGATCGATGATGTACCTCTAAACCCAAGAACTATTTACCTTCGAATCTTAGTTTCATAATAAATTGATCCTTTTTAATAGTTTCATAAGCATATTGATTAGAACCAAGCCCTTTAGGAGGCAATGTAGTATAAATAATGTTTGTATATTCAATCTAAAGATTCATGAAGCTATGAGTAGAATTCAGAAATATAGAGACTTCCCTTTTGAATAGTGTTTAATTCATTTTCAAGCTAAAACTGATGACTAGTGTTATGTTGATTGTAGAACCACTTTAAATAAGAGAACATTTCAGTTATAGTCTTGAAGGGTCAAAAATTCAAGATAATGTTGGGTGTGATAGATCCCAAAATCTATGTGCTGATTTGAGTATTCTTGATTTCTCATTTGACATTTTCATACTTATTCTTGTTTTCGTTGAGAGAAGGATTACTATCATCAATATGGTCCCATAAATCCTTCCTTTGACAAATATTTTGAAATAGAATTCCCAAGGTGAGTAATTTTTATTTTATTAAAATGAATTGGCATTCTCGTGCTTTGATTGGGTCTAGCATTCCTTTTCTCTTCTTATTAAGATACTAGAAAGTGCCATTTTTGTCTTTCTTTTTCCCTTTGCTAATGACTGGGTGAGAAAGCAAGGTGAGGTCAGTGGAGTGATCAAATGCAATCACCTATTCAATGAGTTTCTTTGATGGATGCTTCAAGTCAAGACCTATAACCACTGCATTGTGAAACCCTTTTGTTCAGGCATAAAGATATGGATACTGTTACCAACCAATAGGTAGTAGTAAGGTATATACGGTCAAGGAAGATGGATCAAGATTTTTACAAGGGAGAGATCGTGCATGCAAGAAAGAAAGATCCAGCCCCATGCTTGTTCGAGGACATGATGCTGAGATACTAGAGTTAAGATAAAAAATGAAATAATCGAAGGCAAGAAGCTGAATATGCAAAGAATAAGAGAAGAGATGGACTAGTTTTCAGATAAAGGCGGAACTAGAGTTGAGATAAACAAAAGGAGTGTCAAGGATAGAATAGACAAAAGGCTGCACTAGGACTAAAGGCTCTAGTACCATGACAATCAGTGGACAATTCTCAATGTTTACAAAGTACAAGCTGAATTTTATCCCTTAAAAATAGTTAAACTACTATGCACATATTTTTCTATAGCTAACAGATCCTACTTAAGAAAAGATTTTCAAATGCATAATTGTACAAAAGGCACATAATCTGCCTTTGATGAGATATGAAATTAGCCTTTGATCAGGCTGCCCAAAATCAGCCGGCAGTTACGATGGCTAATGTGTTGACAGTTTTGACGTCTTGACTGTTAACAATTTGTATTGCAATATTAGCATTGTGTTAGGCATCTACTTCCCTCAAAAGAAATCTGAAGCTTTTCTTTTCCATATCTAAAATCATAATCTGCTGGCATGGTAGCTACTTATTACCCTGGATGTTCTGATGGGAATGTTTTCTTGAGAGATTGCAGGTATTCCTCTCAGTTAAAAGCACTGACATGAAGATTGTAAGCCTGGTGGAGGATTGCAGGGATTTGTATTTCTGTAACAGCAAATCAACCATTAGGATTCATATTCCCTGAACATCATCTTATTATTTACAATACCATTTCAAGATATCAATACCAATTCAAGATATCGTTATAAATGCTTATGTGCAGTGATTTGTCGTACAATAACTTTACATTCCAAGGGCCTGCGCAGCCTGCTTGTCGAGAGAACATGTAAGATACCACCCTGCTTACTTCATATTTCCAATTTGATATAGTTTTTAGTGACGCAGTTAATTTGTTTCCTTGCCATTTTCTCTAGGAATATGAACCTGAACTTGTTTCGAAGCTCTTCAGGATTGAACAGCTCGTAAGAGTTTCTTTCCTTGGGATTTTTCTTCTTGTTGGGGAAAGTGAAAAGTAAGGAAACAGAATATTGATCTATGAATCAATGGATTCTAAATTACATTTTTTCCTATCCTTGTACAGGCGACGAATTCTTCCGTGCACCGAGACTTTTAGTTGTCCTCTATGTAAGTAGTATTTACTAATCTTCCAAGACTTGAATGAAGCTTTGTAATAACTTCAAACTCCAGCATATATACTACTTGAAGTGAGATAAGCCCATCAGACTTCCTAGTAAAGTTCAGCTTAATCGTATGATTAAATAAGAGTATTGCAATGCATATTCTAATGCTACATTGAAAAAAAAATTAAATTTAATTATATATCTCTTTTTTTTATGACAGATTCAAATTGTTTGCTGGTGAACAGTGGAGGAAATGACATTACAATCAAGGAAAACAGCACAAATTTTTTATATTTTGGAGACGGAGGAGTCGAAGGAGGTGCTGCAAAGTATTATATAAATGGCAATAACTACTGGGGACTTAGTAGCAGTGGAGATTTCATGGATGACTTTGATTATCAAAATACTCGTTACACTGTATCTCTGCAATCATCAAATATCCCCAAATTGTACTCAACAGCACGCATGACTCCAATTTCGCTGACATATTTCCACTATTGCTTAGAGAATGGGATATACACAGTTCATATCCACTTTGCAGAATTACAGTTCACTGATGACAAAACATATAGTAGCCTTGGAAGGCGCAAATTTGATATTTATATTCAGGCAAGTTCTACGACTTAAAATTGTATATTTTTGCTGTTGCAAGGATTTACCAGACCACATTGCTGCAGGAAAGGTTGTTGCTGGAGAATTTTGATATTGAAGATCAAATTGGTGGTGTGCAAAAGCCTTTAATAAAATCAATTCCAAATGTCAATGTGACTAATAATATGTTGGAGATCCGGTTCTACTATGCTGGCAAAGGGACGACAAGGATTCCTCATAGAAGTGTTTATGGTCCTATCGTTTCAGCCATCTCTGTTGTGTCTGGTGAGTAAATTATATGATCTTTCGTCTCTTGCAAATTATGTGAGCAGATGTTACTTGTTAATGTTCAAGGACGGATCGTGGTTTTTGGAGACTGATATTATCTACAGGATGGATCCCTCTTGACAGGAGATCACATACTTCTTCTGCTAGAAGAAATATCTTCATTTCCTTTTAACTTGGTGATGCAATACAGCGAATTTATTTTGTTACTTTCAGTATCTTCAACTTCTTTCTGATGTAGATATGACTGTCACAGAGTTAATTTATGCAAATTAATCAACAATTGCATTCTTTGATTTGGCAGATCTGAAGAGTTGTTCAGTTGAGAACAAGAAGGAAACTGTCCCTATAATTGCTGGGATTCTAGGAGCTGCATGTCTTATATTCTTGATGCTAGGCATTCTTTGGTGGAAAGGCTATTTGCCACAGAAGTGTGCTTCTCGAAAAAGTAATCATCTTATTGACTTGTTTCCTGCACCTGATAAGTTTCTCTCCATTTTTTTCCCACGTATATATTAAAAAATACTAAGGTTGGAGTTCCTCTGTTGCTTAACTGCACGCCGCTGACACTTCCATAACTTGTAGTGAAAGGATGTTTCTTTAAGATGGAAAGAATTGCATGCATTACTGATAAAAAGTTACTCTGGTTGTAGTTGAATGTCGAATTTATACATATCTAAGCAGATATGGTGATGATTCTTTTCTTGATGATGTTGGTTCCATAACTGATTGTCCCATTGTAGGATTTGTTGCCTCACTAGGACGCAAATATGAAGTAATTAGAACTGGGATAAATGCTTAGAATGTATGAGAGGGACTGAGAGGGAGGAGAAACATAAAAGTCATCAAAATAGATGAGAGGAAGCATTACTTAACCTTAAATGAAAATGACTATGCACAGTAATGTTATAAGTCGAGAAACATGCTCGATGAAAACGTTTTTTTTACCCTGAAATTATGGCAAGTATTAAGAAAGTAAGTGACTTGCTTCTTCCTTCTAGTTGTCAGCATTTGTTGATGGATGCAATTGAGAGTGACATTTGCTTTCCTTTAAATGACTTGACTACTCTCAATATTTACACTAGCAAGCTGTGAAGTTCTTGTGTTTGCCTTTCGTAGATACTGATTTGCCCAATGGAACCTTTTCATTGGAACAAATTAGAGGTGCAACTAATGACTTTGATTCTGCTAACAAGATTGGAGAAGGTGGTTTTGGTCCCGTGTACAAGGTATGTTTTCTGATTGTCACACCAGTTGTTCTACCAGTCGGTGCAAATATTTTCATTTTCTGAGGGAAAGTTGGGGTACAGGGTCTGTTGACTGATGGTACAGTGATAGCAGTGAAGCAACTCTCTTCCAGTTCAAGACAAGGAAATCGTGAATTTTTGAACGAGATCGGCATGATATCTTGTTTGCAACACCCAAATCTCGTCCAGTTGCATGGTTTTTGTGTTGAAGGAGATCAATTGATATTGGTATACGAGTACCTGGAAAATAATAGTCTTGCTCGTGCTTTATTTGGTGAGTCATATGTGGTCTGTTAAAAGAGTTGACTTAACTTGCTTATGATTATATTTTCTTCTGGTTGATTTGTAGGTAATGGAGGTAATTGCCTTAAACTGGACTGGCCCACAAGGCGTAAGATCTGTATTGGGATAGCCAGAGGTCTGGCTTTTCTCCATGAAGAATCTATACTGAAGATTGTTCACAGAGACATCAAAGCCACTAATGTACTACTTGATAAGGACTTGAACCCCAAAATATCCGACTTTGGATTGGCTAGGCTCCACGAAGATGAGAAGAGTCATATTAGCACCCGAATTGCTGGAACCATGTTAGTGACATTTATATTTCCTAACAATATGTGGTAAAGTTACGATCTTGATGTATAATTCTGAAGAAATGGATTATATGCAGAGGGTACATGGCACCAGAGTATGCACTTTGGGGTTACTTGTCCTACAAGGCAGATGTTTATAGCTTTGGAGTCGTGACATTGGAAATTGTTAGCGGGAAGAACAATAATAACTATATGCCAAGTAACCATTGTGTTTGCCTCTTGGACTGGGTATTCTGCTAACCTATTGTATGTAATAATTAACATCAGTTCTATTGATATATATCCAGAATATTGAAAAACTTTGGTATTGCAGGCCTGCTATATTCAGCAAAATGCAAAGTTGATAGATCTTTTAGACGAGACATTACAGTTGGAATTCAACGAAGAGGAAGCAGATCAGATGGTGAAAATAGCTCTCATGTGCACCAATGCATCGCCAACTCTTAGACCTTCCATGTCTGAAGTAGTCAGCATGCTTGAAGGAAGAATGGCTATTCCCGACACGATTCCAGAACCGAGTACCTATACCGAGGATTTGAGATTTAAGGCCATTAGAGACCTTCGTCAGCATGAGAGAAGTCAAGTTTCAAGTGGTACAACAGGCCACACGTTCTGCTCATCCTCTACTTCTACTCACGAGTTCTGTGGGACAAATCCAGGATCATAACTTCTTTAACCTAACTACTATAGCTGCCTTTGACAGCCGAAGGTTGTACCTAGTAGGTGTACCAAGTTCTTTGGTTTAGTTTCAGAAGGGTTGCACGTTGGCCTTCCATTAACTTGGTAATGGTGCATTGATTTATTATACATGTTTATGTTTGTAATGGGAGCTAGCTGGTTCCTCTTTTTTGCACATGTAAATTCATTTTATTCAAATTAAACATAAGATTCAGAACATGCTCTTGGGAGCTTGAGGCACACTACATAATTCCAGTTTTAAGAATAAGCTGTAGATTTCCTTAGATGCTTTGGAGTCTCCAAGTATCAGAAAATCATTTAATGTCGTTAATTATTGAAAACTATCTTAATATAAGCGAATACTACCGTTATTACTGACTGTGCTTCAATGGTTAGAAAGAGACAACAAAAGCAGCTGAGTAGCAAAGATTTTAAAGATAAAAGCAAAAAAAAGGAATCTATTTCTAGTATGATGACAAATATGTTCCATAAACAATGCAAGAAGAAACAGTGGAGCTTATATGTGGTAGAGGATGATGAAGATGAATTGGTGGTAGAATCAGATAGTTTGAATGAAGCAACAACCGAAGAACCACCCATAATTTCTCTCAAAGCAATGTTAGGGGTATCAATGGGAGATGTCAAGCAAATGAGGGTGGCAGGATCACACCAAAGTAAGGTAGTTCACATCCTGATAACAACCACAACACCCACAATTCTGTAGATTTCACGTTAGGATAAAAAGGGGCTTATAAGTTAGATAACAATAGAGAATGTCAAGGTGATTGTAGGAGAAGGCCTTCACCTCTCTATATATATATATGTATATATTTGTAGTTAAGTGACATGGTTTTAGGGATTTAAAGATTATTTAATGTCAGTGAAGTTCTTTGCAACTTTGGTAGACAAACTTTGATGTTCAAGTGGGAAGTGAAATAAGTGGGAAGTGAAGGGAAGTTTAATAAGTAACCCAAAGCTAGTTAATACCAAGAGGTTAATTACTTACTAAACCTCAAGTAGCTAGCTAATTATGCATGCCAAGAGTTTAATATTTAATAGAACAACAATTTAAAGAAGCAATAATAATTGGAGTTGCATTGTTTGTTGGCTAGGTATGTAACCATCTTTACAGAGCCTAAAAATTGCCACCTCACAAGTCTCAAAATCATGGAGTTCACCTGAAGGAAGATGTTGAGCTAGTTAATATATGACCTTAGAGATATAGAAGCTTGCCGAGGGATATAATTGAAGGGTTTTGGTTCAAGATCTCTTAAAGTAAGGGGTAGTTCAACATAGTACCAGTCCCTTATCATCGCTAGTGATGTTGGTAAAAGAAAGAGATAGTTCATGACGCCTATGTATTGGCTGTAAGAGTTAAACAAGAATATCATGAAGGATAAGTTTACAATTATTGAATGAACTCTAAGGTGCTACACAATTCTCAAAGTTGGATCTTGGGTCAAGTATCATCAAAGTTATATGTACCTACCTAACATACGTAAAAAAAACCCTTAAGAATTGATGAAGACTTAAATCCTTAGTGATGCCATTTGGTCTTACTAATATTCCTTCAACCTTCTAAAATTTTCTAAATGGGATGTTCATAGCTCATTTAAGGAGGTTCGTATTTGCTATCCTTTGATGATAGTTTGATTTATATCTAGACCTTTGATGTTAAAACATCTCAAAATTACCTTAGATCTAATGGCTCAAAACTTGTTCTTAGTAAAGAGAAGTAAATGTATCCTTAGAGCAATCCAAATTGAGAATCTGAGATACATAATCTTAAGTTTATGAGTAGTAACTAAACCACAAATACTGAAGTTAGTCTTAAATTGGCATATCTTAAGGAATGCAAAAGAGTTTTTAGAGCTAACAGGATATTGCAGATGAATTGTTTAAAAATTTTAACACCATAATCAAGCCCTTGAATGACTTGTTAAAGGAAGATACTTTTAGTTGGAATGATGAAGCAAAATTAGTATTTTAGGCGTTCAAAACATCATTAACTTTAGCACTTATATTGGCACTACCAAACTATTCCAAACCTTTACCATTAAATCTGATGTATATGACGATGGTTTAGGGACAATATTGACATAAGAGGGACATTCACTAACTATATCAGTAAATTGCTAGTACCTAAGCATTAAGGACTATCTATATATGAAAAGTAGTTCCTAGTTATCATTCTAGCTATAAAAAAAGTGGCATCGTTATTTGAGTAAGAGACTTTTTACAATAAATACTAATCTTTCGCATTATGGGTCAGGTTAGTAAGAGCAAAAGATTGTATGGATCCGCATCTTATCCCTCGTACAATAGAGAGGCGCGAAGCTTCGGGCTTTTGGAAGGGCCTTTTAGCAACCCGACGATTTGTGCGCCAAGGGTTAAAATGGAGGTTGGGCAATGATAGGCGCATCTCATTTTGGATGGATAATTGGGCCAAAGAATGGAGATCCCTAATCTTTGTGGCAATTTCTCCTATACCCGAAGACATTTTGTATGCTAAAGTAGCGGATTTGACAAATGAAGCTGACAATTGGAAGTAGAATTTGTTCCAACATTACCTCCCTTTCTCAGTCTGTCTGAATATTGCAGAAATAATCCCGAATGCAGAAGGAACAGCAGAGGATACCTTGAGGTGGGGTCAAATTGAGAATGGACGATTCACAGTAGCGTCAGCCTACGAGTTAATTGAAGGCAACATCACGAATGTAAATGCTAGCCTCTAGGAACTAATCTGGAAATGATCGGGGCCCCATCGGATCAGAGTGTTCCTTTGGTTGCTGAGCAAGAAAAAGTTTCTGACCAACCAACAAAGAGTGACTCGTCATATTGCTACAGATAGCAGTTGTCCCATATGTGGCCAGGAAGAGTTCATTATTCATGTCATCAGAGACTATCCGAGAGTTCAAGCATTCTGGAGAAAGTTTCCCTTGGAGATGATTGATACGACCTTCTTTCAACAAGAAGTGGAAGTATGGGTGAAATCTAACCTTATGAAACACTTCCATGAGATGCAAGGGGAATGAGCTATTATCTTTGGAGTTGCCTGCTGGATGTTATTGCATTGGTATAACAAAAGCCTCTTTGATTTTGTTTAGCCAGAAGAAGGTACGAGAGCAATAATGGATTATGTGGAGTGGATAGTCAGGGCAAGAGCAGTGGAAAGCTGTGTGTTTCCGAATCAAGGTCTCTCGGTGGGCAGTCTAGTAAGATAGTCCAAACCGCCGGAGAACTGGGTCAAGCTAAACACCGATGGGGCGATTAAACAAGGGTCATCCATCACTACTGTTGGAGATTTAATTTGTGACTGGATCGGCTAGTGGTGCGGTGGGTTTATGCTGAATCTCTGGGAAATCCACTTAGGTCTGACCTTGGCTTGGTCGATGGGGTACCACTAAGTCATTGTTGAAATAAATTCTCTAGAAGTCATTAATATCTTATCCTCTTCACGTACAGAGTTTACTGAGCATATTTCTTTATTGGTAGGTACCCAAGAGTTACTCCAACGAGATTGAGAGATGTAACTGCAACATGTGCACCGAGAAGGGATCCAGTGCGCCGATAACCTGTCCGCTCTCGCAATCCAAACCAGCCCAAGCATACATTATTTTCAGGAGCCACCGATGTCAATAGTGGAGCTCTTCCACCGAGACAAGCAAGGAGCTTTGTACTGCAAATCAATGCTTTAGTTAGTTTTTTATTCGGGTTTTGAGTTTTCCTTTGTAAAAAGAAAAACTAACCACAAGAGTCTTATGTTCTTGATTCTTTTGAAAAAAAATTGTTCCCTAAGCTATTAGGGTATAATTTTGATATCAATACAAGAAAAGAAAAGAGAATGCTAATGTTGATGCTCTTTCTAGACTTAATAGTGTCAAGTTTTACACAATGATATTGTCTCAAGTTTAAACACAATTACTAGGGGAAATTAAGGCAAGTTGGAAGAATGTTTATTCAATCCAAGATATCATAGCCAAATTGACTTAAGGAGCTTTAGCGTCCATCCCTATTAATAATTGAATGACATTCTTAAGTGGAAAAGGAGGGTAGACGTAGGTTATGACAAGAAAGTAATAGCCAAAATTATATCTTAATATATAAGAGCCCAACAGGTGGTCCCTTAGGTGTCTAAGGAACCTTTAAAAGTTGCAACTCTTTTCCATTTAAGAGGCCTCCAGAGAGATGTAAGGAACTCCATTAAAAGATGTCACATTTACTAATATTGAATGTATAAAACTTCTTCTAAGGAAGTTATATTACAACCCCTCTTTATCTCAAGGTAATGTTAGGTTGGCATTAATAAGGATTCCATAGAAAGCCTACCCTTTTCAAATTATTTTTTTATATTATTGGTGATAACTGTTTAATTTAATAAGTATGCACACTTTCTAACTAGAAGGCTTCCTTATACAACATAAGTTATTGACAATGCCTACTTAGTTAATGTGTTTAGGTTGTATGGGATGTTTAAGGATATCATCATCATCATCATACCCAGTTCAAAGTCCCGCAATAAAGCGGAATCTAGGGAGGTCTGATATATATTCCTAAACATATTTTAAGGAGAATGTTATCTATTGCAATGATTCAGGCTACAATTATCTTTGGCATACAATCCCTAATTAGATGGATAGTCTTATGTTCTTAATATGACACTAGAATCCTAGCTTAGATGCATGATTGGCTAGTTCCCCAATAAATAGTATTAGTGATTGCCATTAGTGGAATGTCGATATAACTTCAAATCATTTAGCAATCAACACATTTTCATTTAAAGCTTTATATGGATGTATACCACCTCTTCATATGCTCTATTTTGCAAGATATTCCAAACTTCTAATAGCTGATCAAATTCTTTAGAATAGGGAGGAAACTATTTAATAATCTGGTTTTATCTATAAAAGAGTTCAATATAGGACAAGGTAATAAGCAAACAAAAAGAGAAGTGATAAAGAATTTAAAATTGGGGACTTGCTCTTTATCAAGCTAAAACCATATAGGTAAGGGTCTACAATTAGAAGAAGTAATTGGAAGCTAGTTACTACATGTTGAGCAAGTTTTATATCT
>JAOQMP010000002.1:39659096-39670329 GCA_027563575.1 Erythroxylum pedicellare
GTACTATTTTGGTAGAGAAGTTAGGGTTGAAATGTGATAAACACTCTAATCTATATAGACTATAATGGTTGAATGAAAGTGGTGAAGCTAAAGTTACTAAGCAAGTAGTTGTTGCATTCTATATTGGTAGATATGCGGATGAAGTTGTGTACGATGTCGTGCTTATGCAAGCTGATCATATATTGTTGGGCAGGCTATGGAAATTTGATAGGAATTTTATACATGATAGGTACATGAACATGTATTCTTTTATGTATAATGGGTAGAAGGTTATCCTTGCTCCTTTATCACCCAAAGAAACATACCTTGAACAATTGAAAATTCAACAATTATCACGTGGGGATTTAGGTAGCGAGGTGAAAAAGAAAGAAGAGAGAAAAGAGGCCAAGAGAGAAAAGAATAAAATTAAAGGCCCAATAGTGGGTGACTGCACAAGTGAGGAAAAGAAAGTGGGATGTGTAGGAGAGAAGAAGTTAGTGAGTGAAAAGAAAGAAAAGAACGTGAAAAGTGAGCAAAGAGAAATTGAGAGGAGTGAAAAATTTAAGGCACAACCATATTTGTAAGCAAAAGAGAGAGAGATAAAGAGTCCATAGTTAGGCAAGAGAACTTTAATTTTGATTCGATTTAAGGAAATTTTGATTACTAACACTAACCTTGGCCCAAATTTGCCTAGTGTGTTTGTGACCTTATTGTAGGGTGATTGGGTTTGGGTAAATATGCGAAAACAAAGGTTTTCACAGCAAAGAAAGTCAAAACTTAATGCAAGGAGTGATGGACCATTCTAAGTGTTGGAACGCATTAATGACAATGCATACAAGTTAGACTTGCCAAATGTGTATAATATTAGTGTTACTTTTAATGTTTCTGACTTATCTCCTTTTGACTTTGATTCAGATTTGAGAACGAATCATTTTAAAAAGGGAGAGGATGATGTGAGCACGACCGTGGAACTTTGTAAGCGAAATAGCGCTAAAGATGAGCTAATAATGTTGGAGGGACCAATAACAAGATCAAGAGTTAAGAAGTTCAAAGAAACTCTTCAATCCTATATGGGCCAAATTGTAAATGACATAGAATCTCAAGAGACAATGAGGGTTAATGATAAGATAACTAATCAAGTTGGGCGGAATGAGCAAGAAGATTTTTCTTCTTATTTAATTAATTATTTTATGTTAAAAGCATAACTTTCGATAGCTCACTACTTATATTTTGAGCTTATTTAAAACTTTTAGGTTTAATGGGTTGTATTTTAGAAATATTAGTTTAGACTTTTATTATTTTGGTAAAAAGCCCATGTTTAAAGGCCTTTTATGTAGTTAGGGTTTCTTTCTTTTCTAAGGATATAAATACATCATAATAAACATTGTTTGGGGTTAGATTAGTTGAATAACAAACTCTATAATGGAGGATTTCTTATCTTCTTCTATTGCATCAAGAATATAATTCTTATCAAGGTAAACACTCATGGAGAATTTTCATTTTTGTTTTCAAATCAACCTTGTTATATGTATTTCCTTTTATATAATTGATTGGGGGTTCATTAGGGTTGAGGATTTTTTTCTTATTCATGTTATATCCAAAGTGTGTGTTTAAGGGGTTTCAGGTTCTTTAGCCTTGGGGTTCCGCATCACCAATCTTCAATCACATGACCTCGACAGTGTTTAAGTTCAAAAAACATTATATTACTAGTCATAACCACCTTATAAATAAGATTAGTATCACGAACTCTAAGTCAAAGAGTATGACCCTTCGTATGAATTTGATAAATATTCTCCAAAGTTCACCAATTCTTAAAATATTATTCGTTAGTGTCGGAATAAAGTAAACATTAGAGAGAATATTAGGGCCACATACATTTATTATGAATAATATTTAAGAGTTAAGGTTATATAGTAGAAATCTTAAAGGTAAATAATAACTGAACTTTAATGGTGATTATGTTGGAGATAAATAATAGCTTTGAATAATAAATTAAGGATATATGGTAGATTAATTGGTGAGGTAGTATAAATGAAAGCAAACATACAAATTGCTAGACAAAACTTTAAGGTGATGAATTAAAATCAAAGTACAATTTAAGTAACATTTTGAGTGACTAATATTGGATACGTGAGAAGTATTTTAAGTGCTTAAGGAAAACATTAACTATAATGAAAGGAATGAAATTTATACATGGTCATAAGCAAATGGACAAGATGTGTAGATATGTTAGAGATGTTGGATAGTGATATTTATGGAATGATGATTAGTAACAAGTTTGGATTAGATTTAAGTATTATCAATTAAGAGGAGAGATAGCAAGTAAATTTAAAACAACTAGGAAATGTTCAAAAAGGAAAGTGAAATGAGATGGAGATTAAGGTTTAAAAAAATTATTTAGACATTTGGTAAACGAAAGGAAATAAGGAATGTTTGAAGAGATGAGTGAACGATGGATGTTAGAAATTTGATAATGGTTTTGCAATGAGTAAATGCATAAGGATGATTAAAAATATATTCTAAGTGGAGAGATGATACAAGTAGATGGGAGGTCATCTTTTAGCGGTAATCTTGGGAGGAGAAATAAAAGTTGAATGAGAAAAGGGTTAAGACGTGGAAGTAAAAGGGTTAAATATAGTTTACATGCTTATAAATAAGAGTTTAGACAAATTTGTAATGATTTGGGGCTAAGACCAGTATGCTATAGATTGTTCAAGCATGACCAAGTCTTAAAAGGGTATTGTTTGGAGGTTAATTCAAAGTTGTATGAACTGAATATGAAAAAGGTTTAACTTGAAGAATGTGGAATTAAGTATGAATAAAGTTATGGGATAAGTGGTGCATCATAGATTTTTTATGAGAGTTATGGTTTAATCATAGAATTTTTATGTGAGTTATGGTTTAAGGAGGATATATTTTAAATAAAATTGTGATTAGTGAAAATTTTCCTATAGATTTAGAGTTGAATTTATGCTATTATGGAGTTATGACTTCTCGAACAAGGCATGAAAATGATTCGAGATTCAAAAACTGCATTAGATGGCAAGTGGGAAAAAATGATTTAAAATATTATTTTATTACTAATTAATTATGCATTTTAAATACAATGAGGTAAGTTTTTGGCATTTTAAATTTGATTTTAAGAACTTTAGATTACGAGAAAATTTTGGCAAATTGACTTAAGTGTTTTAATTGGTTTTATAGTAAGTAGTTGTTTTCAAAATTACAGATATTTTGGAAATATTTTAATAAGAAACAGAATTGCAATACTTTGAATTTAATAAGATGCTACGTTATGATTTAAAAGGTTGAATATAATTTATTTTCAATTTTGTTAAGAATGAAATAAATGTTTAGGTTTTTTAATAAGGTAAAACGTTGTGTCTAATATTTATAGTGAAATTTCTATTATTTGATGTTTTGATATGATGTCATTAAGAGCCTTTTGCCAAGCTTTTCAAATAAATTATAGTTTTATTTGTTCATACATATTTTTGGCATGATCATTTCATAATTACCTTATAAAATATTACATTCATATACTTCGAGAGTAGGATTTCCAAATTTTAAAGACAAAATTTTATTAAGAGGGGAAAAGTCGTCGTGCTCCAAATTTTTGTTTAGTTTTCTTAATTACTTTTTAGTCCCTTTAATATTTATTTTCCTTATATATTGTGCTTTTTCTATTATTTTATTATTGAACTTGATTTTTTGTAAATATTTGTTATTTTAGTGTTTAAATGAGGAATATTCAAGTTTTTGTTGCTAGAATTAGTTTAATGAGGAAATATTTGGTAAAAAATTGGTCAAAATTTGAGAATAAATTTGGTGACTTAGAGTTTTTGGAGAAAAGAATAAGAATAATTAATGTTAGTGAATAAATTGGAGAAAATGAGTTAGAGGTGGAATAAATTGCAATTATTAAAGAAAAATTAATTATGAGATAATTGATGTGCCTATGAGTGCTAAAATATGTGAAAATGTATTAGAAAATAAAAATAAAAAGTAGATAGACAATTGAAGACAAAAGAAAGAAATAGATGAAGAGAATAGTCAAATTTTCATAATATGGGGCATAGATGGAAATGTTTTTTTTTCTTTTTTAATATGTCATTTAGGTTTTAATTTATGAAAAAGAAGGGGATCTAAGATAGAAGAGGAGACACTCTTAGAAGAGAAGAGGCAAGAGAGTGAAGGAAGAAAAAAAAAAGAGGTTTGGAAGAAGAAGAAGACTTGATTTCCAACAATATGTGAGTGGGATTGCATTCCTTCTTAAGCCTCTCTTAATATTAATTTTTGTGTGATAATTTTGAGTAAAATTTTTCTAGGATACTCATCTTTCATGGTTCTTTATATATATTCTTAATGACTATAAAAGAGTTTAAGGAAATATTGTTTAATTTGTGGGACATAGGTTAATAAGTATAGATGTTTTATTTTGGACATGAATGACTAAGTTGTATTTCTCTAATTATTTTGGAGTCAAAATCTGTGAATTTGACAAAGTGCAAAACATAAAAGTTGTAGGTATATACGTCGAGTTTATTTCCATAAAAGAACAAGTGCCCAAATTTTACATGTTAAGAGATATGGTTAAATTTTTAAAATTGGTTTGTCTAGTAGGATTAAAGTTGAATATGGTATTTTACTTATAATTTGAGGGCTTATAGTACTGATTTAGAAGTTGGTTAAAACATGAAAGCTGTAGGTTTAGATGTTGCGTAATTCTATGTAAATGGTTTGATTAAAATTGTTATAATTTGGAAGATAGAGCTAATTTACCATAAGTTATTTAGGGTGTTATGACATCTAATGTGTTCTATTATTGGGAGCTAATTTCAGGGACAATATGAATTGAATTCGAGAAGGTATTCAACTTGAAAACTATATATATATATATATATATATATAATTATTAAGTGTGTAAAATGTTATGTTTTATATCTAAATGTACTTTAAATTATGTTCATTGAGGATCTGTTCCTCTATAAGTATGTGATTTGGTGAGTCATTGTACCATGAGAACGTTATGTTGACATTTTAAGGCATATACCTTTGAACTTTTACTAGAGTAGAAATTGGTTTTGTTTGAAAATGTGTAGTGAATTGAAGTGGTCTCTATGAAAAATTGATAATGAATGGATTGCTTGAATAAAAATGAATGAAAGACTTAAGTAAAGTGACTCAAGCAAATTTTTTAAAATAAAGTCCAAAGTGAGGTAACTTAGGCAATGCTTTTTAACAAAGACGTAAGTAAGGTGGCTTAGGCAAAAGACCTAAATGAGGTGACTTAGGCAAAATTTCATTAAACAAAGACCTAAGAGAGGTGACTTAGGAAAATTTTTCTTAAATAAGAACTAAGTGAAGTGGCTTAAGCAAAAGACCTAAGTGAAGTGTAATAGGCAAAATTTTCTTAAACAAAAACCTGAGGTGACTTATGTATTAGGCAAAAGACCTAAGTGAGGTGACATAGGCAATAAAATAGAGACTCTTTTAGGTCTCTGTTTAATAAAATTGATGAAGGGCATGTGTAATAAAATAGTCTATGTATGCGCTTCATGCTTGATATGGTATTACTTGTTCAAGAAAATAATATCTTGTTATGTGGTTGATAATTATGGTGATTAATGAACTTGTGTCTTAATGATTGTGATGATTCTTGATACAAGAAATGAAGTCTTGCTTAAATCTTAATGTGAAATGAGAAAATTGACCTTAGGCCTTGATGTGGGTGATGCTTATATTGGAGTGCTGTAGAATATCCAATAGGCATAGTTGTGCATACTCATAAATAGGAAACTTGTGACTTATTTTATAAACCAAATGTTTTCAAAATGAAAATAATTTTTTTTATGCATGACTACTCACGGGTAAAAATATTTTCCTTCATTTAATGTAATACTTATATTTTCATTATTTTCCCTTCTCCAAGAAAAAAAGGGAAAAGGTTATTGAATCAACTGGCATGCAGTAACAACAGTGAGCACTAGGAAGGTCTAGACAAGGTCAATCAAAGTTGTTTAATCACTTTCATTTTTCTTAAGCATTTGAAACATATTGTGTCTTTGGACAACATTGGAGGCATTAATGTAGTTATGAACTTGTATAATAAAATTATTATTATTGCTATTATGTTATTACTAAGTACGATTTGAACTTACATATTAAATGATGATGAGATTATTCTTAGACTATTATGATCAATGAATGAATGAATGAGTTATGCCTATTTGGACTTAAAATATCTTGTTAATTGAATGATAATTAGATGGATAGAATGTAAAGCATGTTAAATTATGTGCATTCATAGGATTAGCTTAACACTCCAATATTAAGTTAATACTATGCAAACCACCCTACCCCTTATTAAGGTGGGGTTCTGACATAAAGAATTAATGAAATAATTAAAAAGGAAACTAAGGTAGGTATAATTATAAACTAAACAAAGCTTAGACTTATGACATTGTATGTTTTTATCTTAAAAGTTGTCAAAGAGGATTTATTTATCAATCATCTAAAGTGTGTTGTTTATAAGATATATCAATAATCAAAGTCCTATAATGACCTTGATGTTTGATAAAGCTTGATAGTTGTAGGTGAAAAAGCTCATGAAATATAAACATTTGAAGTGAAGATCATATGGTTAAGATTAATCAAGTAAGAATGTACATTCTGATTCAAACATTTTTTTAGTTATTACTAAAACTAGAAAAACACTTTAGTCAAACGCAGGCCTACAAAAAGTGACCAACTTTACCAAATCTCATAGAAGTGTTGAAAAGGACAATCATTAAGCTAAGGAATCTAAAAGAAATCATAACAATTAGTAGTACCACTACTACTACTACTACTACTAATACTTATAGTTAGTGGTTGTATTGTGAATATACTTATTTCCAATATACTTTTGTGCATATAACTTAATGTCACATTTTATGTTTTTCAACAAATTTTCTTATCCTTGATCTTTTCTTAATATTATAAATCAAATCACATATAACTTCATCCAACTCCATTATATATATAGGGCATGTGCATTCAAGGAGCTCTTTGTTACATTTCATCTACACACGACAATTTCTAGTTCTTGAAGCAAAAGTTTTAACGGAGGAACAAAGCTTCATTCAAGAACTAATCATAATCTTTCAAAAAATGTTTGTAACGTTGACTTTCCTAGTTAAAGATATATAGACATAAACATAAATATATAACATAAAGACAAACAACACAAATTGTGAATAGATAAAAAAGATTCCATGAATTTTTAGAATCTATACAAGAAAAACTATAATATGCAACAATTTATTAAAAATAACAATATCAGAATAATTGATAGAATCTTGATGGTTTTGATAATTGGAGAGCTATTTTAAATATTTTTTAAATGTTAAATTCTTTTTGTAGGTTACAAAACGTTAGAGTCTAATTTAGATTTAATTAAAATGCTAAGGGGTAAAGTATACCTTCAACCAATTAATATTATGTGATAGATTTATTATCTGAGCTACCTTAGGGTAACTTGAAGTTCAAATCTTAAGAGTTCCTCCAATTTTTAGCACTATAATTATAAAACAAATATCCTACATAGATCATAGAAATAACTTATAATTAGGTACGACAATGAGCTTGGTCGGGCAAAGCTCACTATCGATAAGACAACTTGAGTCTAGATCGAAATTCAATTAGACTCAAAATGGCTCAAGTCATCTAAAATGATGTTTTACTCTTAACTTTTTTTTAATTTACTAAACAAAATAATGTTTGCTTTGATCTTAAAATGGCATGGCTTTGAGCAGAGAAGTCAAGTTATTGGAGTCGGGTCACACAAGGTCAAAATTGCCGAGTGTATTTATAATTACTGTATAATTAGCAGATAAAATAAACAATATAATTACCTAACAAAAAAATATAAATGAAAAAAAATCTTCTGCAAGTCGAATCTAGAAAGTCGATTTGGGTATTAATTTTGAAGGGAGTGAACAATGAACATCAGCGCTGTCACTCATACCTAACTGTTTTTAGATAACGCTCTTAAATACTTGGTACCTGCAATCAATCATCTTAATTGTTTCTTTCCTTGTTAAATCTTCATTAACTTAGTTAACAAAACTAGCAAGATTTCATTTTAAAACTTGTCTATAGATTTAACCACCTTGAGTTTAATTTGTACAAGCTATGTAGACTATTGCATAATTGGAATTTTAGATACTCCCATATGCATGTATTGCTGATCTTGTTATAAACCACCAATATTCTCGTCACAATCCTCAGATTTGTCTTCCAGGTGAATTAAAACATGGTACGATTTCTACTTCATGTCTCCCGTCTCCACTTCTGATCAACTCTATAGATATATTTTGAATAACTAACTACATGGCTATTCTCCCTTGAAAAACTTTCCTCATCTTAACCAGGATTATGAGACTGTTGAAGGAAAGGTTGATTGGCGTGGAGAGCCAGCTATAAAATGCAAGCATGGAGGAAAAAGGGCATCTTTATTTGTTCTAGGCAAGTACCATATTATATTATATTATCAAAGAAAACATAAATATGTGAGCCATTATTCTAAAACACTTCTGGTTGTGGTGTGTATGCAGGCATGACGGTGTTAGATAGTGCAGCAAATGTGGCGTTGCAAGTTAATTTGGTGACATATCTCATTGGGGTGATGCATTTGGAGCTAGCAGATGCTGCAAATCAGCTAACCAATATGCTTGGCACCGTCCACATTCTCACTTGGCTCATTGCAGCTTTTGCAGACACTTATTTTGGAAGATACAGAGTTGCCATAGTTTCAGGATTCTTCCAGTTCTTGGTAGCTATATGTTTGTTGCTTGCTTTGTTAAGTTGTTTCTGTACAATTTTCTGAATTGTTTTTCCTTAGTTTTATTTAGTTACTGAAGTTTGAAGATTAAAAGCCAAAAACAATCAGATTATTGACTTGGAGCAAGAAATTTTGTGCAGGGAATAGCACTGCTTACGATTCAGGCACGTTTCCCATCTATGAAACCACCGCCATGTAACGTCTTCAGTGATGGTTCTAACTGTCAAAAAGTTGAAGGAAGCGATGCTGTGCTTCTCTTTATTGCTCTATACATGATAGGCATTGGCCTCGCTGGACTGAAAACTTCATTGCCCCCACATGGTGCTGATCAATTCGACGATAAAGATCCCAGAGAGCTCAGGCAAATGGCCAGCTACTTCAACTATCTCGTGCTCTCTGTAGCTCTTGGTGGTTCTGTCAGCTTAACATTTATAGTCTGGATCCAAGACAACAAAGGGTGGGATTTGGGTTTTGGAGCCAGTTCAGCTTCTATTCTTTTTGGTGTGGTCTTGTTTTTAGTTGCTCTGCCAGTTTTCAGAATTCATGCTCCTCAAGAATCTTCTGCCATTACAGAAATCCTACAGGTAATTTGTAACTTTGGACAAGTCAATTATAACTTGTTTGATTATATGCAATTAGACGCAAGGTTCTAATTGAAGTTGTAGCGTAATATTAGAACCAGTATTACAGTCCCTTGATTTAAATTACAACAGCCCGGCCCTATTGCCATCTCTAGCTCTACTTGTTACAGGTATATGTTGCAGCTTTACGTAACAGAAAACTTAAACTTCCTGAAGTTCCTGCAGACCTCTATGAGATTTCTAAGGAAGACGAAGCATCTTTCGCAATAGAGTTTCTGCCTCACACTGATACTTTGAGGTTACAACTTAAGAAGATTAAGCATTTCCAATCTTGTGATAACGAATTACGAAATTAAGTTTATGGTGCCTCTATCTCAAAGATATTAAATTCCATCCTCTTCAGGTTTCTAGACAAAGCAGCCGTCAGACCACCGTCGACAGTGCAACTTGAGAGACCAGAATCCATCAATCCATGGAAGCTATGCAGAGTCACACAAGTTGAAAACGCCAAAATTGTACTTTGCATAATGCCCCTAGTCTTTTGCACCATCGTTATGACCCTTTGCATAGCTCAACTCCAAACTTTTTCGGTCCAACAAGGTCGAACAATGGACGCAAGAATCTTCAGATCCATTTCACTTCCTCCAGCGTCTCTACAAGTCATTCCGTACATAATCGTTACCGTCTTGGTTCCAATATACGACGGTGTTTTCGTTCCCATTGCTGGTAAAATCACAGGCCATCCCACCGGAATAACAAACCTTCAACGAATAGGGGTAGGCCTGTTTCTCTCTTCTGTGTCCATGGCTATCGCCGGAGTGATAGAGGTGAAGAGAAAAGCCGTGGCGACAAGGCACAACATGCTCGACGCTGTCCCTGGTATTCAGCCATTGCCCATTAACTGTTTATGGTTGTCAATTCAGTACATGATATTTGGCATCGCAGACATGTTCACATTCGCTGGTCTACTTCACTTCTTCTACGCCGAGACACCAAAAGGACTGAAATCAGTGTCTACTTGCTTTCTTTGGATCTCCGTGTCTCTAGGCTACTTTTCCAGCAGTATATTGGTAGAGGTAGTGAACAGCATAACGGCAAATATTACGAAGAACAGAGGCTGGCTGGCCGGAAATAATCTTAACAGGAACCATTTGGAATACTTCTACTGGCTGCTTTCTATAGTAGTTTTGATCAATTTCTTTGTTTATCTAATTGTTTCCAGGAGGTATAAATACAGGCCTCAGTACGATACGGTTTATGTTTAGCCTTAGTCAGGCCAAATTAAGAGCAACGAAGTAAGCATTTATTCTTTTTCTCTCTATGTAAAATTTGGTTCGTGTTGAGATTTGTAATAAAAACTAAAAAAAAAACATATTAAGAAACTAAATTATCAATTGAAACATTATTAACTTGATATCAGAAGTTGTTACTTTGAAATTGACTAGATTTCTCATCCCGTGTTTAAATAAGATTGATTAGTCATTGAACTTTATATCTAATCTTACGAAAAACACATATCAAAAGCTGAGAAGAACACTTAGAAATGCAGTAACACTCATAAAAATGTCATAAATGTAAACTTGATTGCAACAGAGACAACCAGACTTGTTTTAACATGTTGTTCCTTTTTTTGTTAAAACCACAACAAGAACGGAAGCAAACATTCCCTCAATTTAGATTTATTGAATTATTCCCATATTATATATTCAATTTAATGTCTATAGTTGTGAGTTTTTTCTTTTTATTTTCAAATTCAATTCTAACTTATTATAAATTTTTAAAATTTAATTTAATTAATAAGTTTATATATAAATAAATATTTCAAATATATAATTGCTACATATTGTCA
>JAOQMP010000002.1:39764607-39775701 GCA_027563575.1 Erythroxylum pedicellare
AAAAGTAAAAATAAAATAAAATAAATATTACAATAAATATAGAATAAGGTAAAGAACAAAATAAACGATAAAACAAATAAATAAGTACACAAATAAGAAAGAAGAAAACTTAATAAACAAATCCAACAAGTCATTACAAGAAAATATACACATAGGCTAAGTTGGGAAGCATTTAAGTAAACTAACTTAGAAAAAAAAATACTATATATTACATATGAGACTGAACACAAGATACAAGACTGAAAGAAACTTTTTAAAAGACTTATGAGAGCGAGAAGGACTTCTCTACTCACAGTTTTCTATTGAGGGTCATGTCCTTAGTAAATTCCAACAAAGTCATATCATTCTTAATCATCCTCCTTCAATTCTTCTAAGACCTTCCTTTTTTTTCTCTTATAGTATTTAAGTACAATCTACTCACATTTTTTTCACTGGAGCGTTAAGATATTTACTCTTAATATGTTCGAACTACCTAAGCTTTCTCTCTTTTCATTTACTATTAATATTAGTTATCTTTAACTTGTCTCTTACCATTACAATCCTAACATTATCTTTTCTAGTAAGGTTGTACATTTAACGGAGTATTCTTATCTCGACCACCATAACCTTTTGATTATGCATCTGTTTGATAGGCCCACATTTCGCCCCATAGATCATGATTAGCCTAATCTCTAAATGATAGAATTTACCTTTAAACTTGAGTAATATCCTCTTGTCATACAAAACTCCTAATACAATTCTCCATATTTCACGTTCTACATCAATTTAATATATTTGAATTTTTAAGCACCATGCATAGAAAAAGTTAATTCTCTTCAATTTTTTAGGTTTAATGTAAATGTCAGCCTTTAAATGTCTTAAAGCAATTAATTAACAAAATATGCAAATTAGCTCCAACATCACTTCATTGCTAAATCGAAAGCAAAACCTATGTACTACTGTGAATTTATTTCACAAGGAAAAAAAGAAGAAGATCATTCTAAGAACTTGAAATTATTGAAATTAAAGGGACAAAGGTAGGTTCTATTTTCAAGCACCTTGGTATTGTGGAACGATTTTAACCTAATAAGAGTGGTAGTGCAATTTAGCTCAATGCCAACGTCTCAATCATCTCCATTAATATTCACTTTCATAAAGCCTCTTTCCACCCCCTCCCCCTATACCTCCATCTCTCTACCCAATGCTCTATTCCATCATTCACATGGAAGATAAAAAGAGTGGGAAATACAATGGATGGTTGTTGGACTCTCTATATCTACTGGCTGATTCCCAACTTTAGCCTCTTCTTTTGCTTCTTCTCCAATAAACTCCACTCTCTTCAAATGCTTAAATCAGGGAAATTGGCACCCACAGAAACAGAAGATGTGAAAGGACAAAAACATATTTTCGCTTAGCTTACCAGACATGAATAGTGGACTAATTAGTAGAAAGTATTGCTTAGTCACCCTGTAGATAAATCCTGGCTACTTGATGAAAGGTAGTTTTTCACTTTATAAATACCCTCCTCTTGGCACTACCTTCCTTTCATTTTCAGCACCTGATCTCCTACTCAGATTTGAAGAAGCCAAAGAAGAGAGAAACTCAACATCCAAACAAATTCTCTCCGTAATCATCACTTACAACATCAACTTTTGCTCGACTTTCTTCCCCAATCTCCAAAGGTAAATTATTTACCAAAAATTTGAGACAATAGTCCCAAAGCTTTTTACTTTGCTTCTCTTTTTTTGGGGGGCTTAATCAATCTTTTCTTTTGCATTTCAGAATCAAGGGAACTCTCTATTCTGATATGTGAAAGAAATCCAATTTGAAATTCCATTAGAAGAATTTGGTTTCTAAAACTCTTCTTTTATTTTTGTTTTTCCATATGAACACAAGATTGAAACCTTCCTGATCACTGAAATCCACCATAGATGGAATAGAGGAACTCAGGACATGTAGTTATGGTTCTGATTCTTCTGAACAACTTTTTTTTTCTTTTTTCTTGAATTTCTTTGTGATATGAATGAATAGGTGCTTAAGGAGTTTCTACTCATGCAAGTTCCATTCATTTTTACTTCTACTTTGTTTTCTTTCTTATAACCCTCTTCTTGCGCTGTATACATTTAAGTGCAGCTATGGCTCATCAGAGTGAATCCCGAGAATCGTCACCACAGAGAAAAATGGGAAGAGGAAAGATCGAGATCAAGCGGATCGAAAACACTACTAATCGCCAGGTTACCTTCTGCAAAAGGCGCAATGGTTTGCTCAAGAAAGCCTATGAATTGTCTGTTCTTTGTGATGCTGAAGTTGCTCTCATAGTCTTCTCTAGCCGTGGCCGCCTCTATGAGTATGCTAACAATAGGTATATACAGCACCCTCACCTCTTCTTCACCTTAACTTCTTTTTAACCCTCAACTTTGTGTAGGTCTTCGCTTAGCATCTTCCCTAGCTTCTGAATTTCTTGTCTAAAGGGCTTGTCCCTTTTTATTTGTCTGTGTTTTGTTTGCTGATCAGTCATTTTTTGGATGGTGGTCAATTCTTTGGTTAGGGAAATGAAAAGGCTTGCTGCGTGCTTCCTTTTCATTCCAAAGGCTTCAGAACCACAAATTTGTCAAGATTTGAAGTAAAGAACCTAATCATTTTTTGCGTTCAGTTTAGATTGAGTTTCTCCCAAACTAAGATTCTTTTCATCTTTCTTTTCTTTTGTTTTTTTACCCTTGTATCAAGCTTTATAGTTTTCATTCATTTCCTTTTTCTGATAAACAGGTAATTTTAAGTCCCTGGTTTGGTTGATACACAGATCTGGTTCATTGGTTTGGTAGATACACAGATCTGGTTATAATAGAAAGATATGGGAAGCAATATGTGTGTAGCAATAGTAGTATGAGATGCAAGTATAGGTTTTGGAATGTACGCAGACATGTGAGATCAGCCTCTCTATCCTCCATTGTTAAATTTGGTGTCTTCTTTCCCTTTTCAACTTCTATCATATTCCTCTTCCTCTTTCCATCTCTCTCTCTTCTCTTTCTCTCTCCGAACATACAACAGTATTTGGAGATGTCATCTTTGAGCTAAAGAGAAAGGCCCTATCGCTGAAGCTGTGATCTTCCAATTAATCCAAACCTTACCAATCTCTTGATGGATCCTTAATAGCACGTCAGTTACACATCAGTGAGACCAAAGGTAGAGTATGTTTTAGGAGTTACATAAAAAGGAAAACTGGAAGGTGGTCAGGAAACCCCAAAGGGAAATCAAATTAGGGTTTCTAAACAAACCCTAATTAAACAAGGTTTTCTCTTGGAGTACTTTCTAAAGTCCCTCCTTCAAACCAAATATAATGGTATTTGATGTCTTCAAATTAGGGTTTATTTTCCTAATCTAGAAGAAATTTCCAAAGACTCATTCTGTACCCACGTGGGAAAAGTTGAAACCTTCTTCATGGTCAAACATAACCCAAAATTAGGGTTTGGAAGTAACCATGTGAGGTTACAAGCTTGTCCTTGACTTTTTTTGGGCAACCCTGTAGATCAAGTAAGAAGATCCTTGCACAGGCCACAACCAATCAAGATTCCCGTTTGATTATCTGTAGAGTCTTTTGGAATTTCTTTTAAAGTTTAAACCTTGTTGAGTACTAGCAAATGGTTAGGGTTCAAAGATCAGGTCGCTGTTGTGTAGTTTTAGGGCTGAGAACAGAATCTTTGGTCACGTCACACACGATTTTTCAGTTCTTGACTACTGACAAAAGGGTTTAGGTCATGATTCCTGAAACTTAAACCTAATTTTGGTCTTCGAATGGTTGAAAAATTGCAACCTTTAATCTTACCCTTTTAGCCTAAAGTCTCTCTTTATGCTTTCTCTCTCTATACAATTAGAGAGATGGGCCAACGATAAATGGTTCTCTCAACAATTAAGGCTACATGATGATGCCACTCTTGGGTTTTCTGAAGCGGGTGCAAAATCAAAATTTCAACTTTCTTTTGGAAGAGGAGAGAGAGGCACAGAGGTTTCTGAGGAGAGTAAGTGAAGTTGGCGGAGAGAGACAAATGTACGACAACTGGGAGCCAATGGAGGAGTTCTGGTCCTTTCGGCTTTATTTCATGCAATGGGAAAGAAGTCTAGCCCGCTGCCATTGGACGGCTCTGATCCATTCAGAGTCTCAGTTTCAGACAGCTAAAGGACTGGTTAACTCATTTTATATTATCGCTTTACCAGTAAAGCTCCGTAGCCTGAAATAGAATATGGAGGTCCTCATAAATGTTTGTACTTAATCGAGGTGGATAATACACTGTGACTTAGGGGATTATCCAATGAGTAATGGGTTTGTGCCACGTGGGTCAAATCTATGCGTGGATATGGCTCCGCCAATCATAGTATAGGACACAGTGCCATCGTGGCAGAGACAACCAATCAGTTGCTCGACGAAGTTAAGGTATCAGCAGATACGAGAAAAAAAGCGGGTCTTTTCATAATTATTGAAAGGCTTGTGTTTGATCACATCTTCCTGTCACATTAAAGTCTCAAAATCAGTCTGACTCAAGCAAGTTTGCTTTCCACGACATGGTTTCGTAATAGGATCAGTTAACTGAGAGAGTTGGTTGATTTCACTTGGCAAAAATGGAGACCAACTAGGTTTCATTTTAATGTACGTAGGTCTAAGGTTATGATGGGCACAGAATTTTGGCCCAGAGAGCATACAGTTGTTTGATGGAGTCATCGGTTACATTCGCGTCCTCCATCTTTACATATATGGCTATTGATTGTTCTTCCTTTGTTTGTTTCAATAGAAGCTATTCAGAATGCTTCTAATATTCTTTTTTTACACACACACATATATATATATGAGAGTGTATTCTAGTTTAAAAGATTCTTCTCATGCTTCTCTTCTTCATTTTCTTCCACTTTTTGCCATTAGTCAGGCTATAGCATGTTCCTGTGTATCTACTTCTACTGCTGTTTTAGACAAATCCAATTATGTTAATATTCTTTACTATACCTATTATAATAATACTATGCTACCCAAATAGGATGTGCTTTTCACGTAAGCAATGACTAATTGATCTTTTCTGTTTTGCAGATAACTTTCTGTTCCTTTCACTTCAGAGGCATAATATTTTGGAAATATTTTCAAATTTGAAAATAAAAAATCTTAAACCGTAGGATATATGAACTTGAAACTCATCTAAATTACAAACAAATGATAAAAAATATATGAAAATATTTTTATATTTTTAAATCATGAATACCTTCAGCAGAGCATTGAGAATTAATCAAGTTAACCTCACGAGAAGAGAGAAACTTATAGGCAGAATTAGAGCATGATATGCTTTTCATTCCTTTTTTTTTTCTTTATCTGAATTAGAGCATGATATGATTGTTCATAATTACAATCTATTGTTCATAAGATAGGTACATAGAAGTCATTTTGGTATGATCCTTCTTCCAGTCAAGTCCATCTTAACATGAAACTAACAAAACCACCATCACTTAATAGTTAAGGCAGTACATTCACTTCATAAACTCCCATGAGATTGTTCTTATCTTCATAAATTGTTTTGTTTTCATCATACATGATTTACATTCGGGTTAGTCGTATGTCCAAACATGTGTACATAGATTTAAGATATGATCATATATGTTATGTAGCATATATATTATAACTCTTAAGCTAATGTTGAAGAAAAACAAGCTAAGATCTTGATCATGTTTCTACTTATTTTAAATGGAAGTTTACATAATTAGCAAAGTTTAAGAGGAAATTTAGTCAATTGGCTTGTCAAAAAATGATTTGAATTCAATCTTTTAGGATTGTAAATTTTTGTGTCTTAACTGTTGGAATAACAAAATATTTTTCTTTCCATAAATAAAACTAGTCTTCTTTTATGTCCATGCCTTAATTTGTCCTATGAACTAGAAAAGGGAGAAAACATGAAAAATGTGATTTAAACTTAAATAACACCCAATGAGAATCCCGAGCGTGAAGTTTGGAGAAATCCATTAGTATGCAGTTTTAACCGACACTTATTTTGACAATTGGTAGATACTTAATTTTTGAAATGTTGATTGAATTTATAAAATATTAAATGTAGAATAATCAATTTATGAAGTATTTTCCCGAAAATACTATTTTGGCTACACAAGTATAAAATCATCACAATAATGTGCACTAAGACATATGAATGTAAGTCAAAATATGCTATTTAATATATTTTATCATTATTTTCCTAAAAAAATAGTCACCATAAATATTTCTTCAAGAAAGAAAAATGAATAATAAACAGTTGATTAGCACTTTAATAAATTAAAAAATAGTCTTTCTATTAGTTAGAGATAAGAGTGCGTTTATTAAACTCTCCGAATCTTATATATTAGTGAGGTTTTTACTAAATTATTGTTAGAACCACAATAAAGCAAGATAAAGAGGGAAGGTGCTTTTAGGTCTTCAGGATATATGTAGAACTGCCAAATTACTAGTTAATTTGCGCACAAGTGTGTACTATATATATACATCTTATTACTAGCACAGGTTAATTATTGTGACTCTGTATGATTCTAACCTATGTGTATGTGTGCTTAAGTGTGTCATCTCATCATTGTGAATACTTCAGGAAATGCCCTTCTTTTGAAAAGTAATGATAATTGTGTTGTGTTTTGGCAGTGTTAAATCAACTATTGAAAGGTACAAGAAGGCTTGTGCAGATTCCTCCAATTCCGGATCCGTTTCCGAAGCTAATGCTCAGGTACAGTTTATCCACAAAACGTTTTGGTGGATGCATGCATGTTTATGGTCATACCTATAATTAATGTCTAGGGTGTTGAACGATATTAGCTACAACTCCAAGTAAGACTGATTATCTCCATAACAAGGTTGACCAATATTTGTTGACTCGTTCAATCATCTGACCTTCTGGTTGCATACCCTACGTATTGTTTCTATGTCCACACAGGTCTTCTCTATTTCAAAACGTTCTTTTTTGTAGTTTATTTCACTTTAAAATCTACAACTTTTATGGCTAATGTTTTAAAGATGGGGATGCTATTGGTGGATCTTCAATGTTGGCCATGCAAAATTGCAGAAGAGAGGCTATTACATTATATAAGAAAAAAAGTATCACTATTGTACAAATCAACGAGTCATTGCGTTTATTGATTTGTATTGCAGTACTATCAACAAGAGGCAGCAAAATTGCGTTCACAGATTGGAAGTCTACAGAACCAAAACAGGCAAATCATAAGACGTGTTGGTCTTTTTCTTTACATGAAATCTGGTTTGGAACATCAAATAGATGAAGGTTTGTCTTTGCAGGCATTATCTTGGCGAGTCACTGGATACCTTGAATGTCAAGGACCTAAAGAACCTGGAAATAAAATTGGAGAAAGGTATTAGTAGAATCCGCTCCAAAAAGGTAACCTTTTCATGAAATATCCTTCTTTTTACGTCACTTTGTGCAATAATTGATTGTATTATTGTTGACAAATTCCTTCTTGTTTCTCTTTTTTCTCAATCTACACAGAATGAGCTTTTGTTCGCCGAAATTGAGTATATGCAGAAGAAGGTACTCGTTTCTTGTAGAAAATGGTTTTACTCTTCAATCAATTATCATGTGCCTGAGAAGCCAATGACACTAGGAAACTCTGAATCAAAAGACTTGACCTCTGGACTTATCAAATTCATCTACTCAGGGGGGTTGATTTTGAGTTTTCACAATCCTAACACTTTCATCTTTCTTTTAATTGCACAAGATCTTCTGAAATATACCAAGGCAAACTTATACCCTTCACACTTTATAATCACTGGCCACTAATGGTTTCTCATTCATGCAACGTCCAATACTTGTTTTTCCTAATCCTTTCCTTATTGCTCTATTTTTTTTTCGTAATATGTGGAAGAAATGCGATTGATAGAGTATCAATAATTGGACTTGACATTGCTAACTGTTTTTGACTGAAAATGGTCACCGCAGGAAATTGATTTGCACAACAACAATCAGCTTCTCCGTCAAAAGGTCTGCTTCTCTGTTCATTCAAGAAGGGGAGGAATAAAAAACCTGTCACTAATTACGAGTCTTTCATAAACATGCAGATTGCTGAAACAGAAAGAAAGCATAACAACATGAATTTAATGCCAGGAGGGAGTGGCTACGAGATCTTGCAGCCTCAGGCATTTGACTCTCGAAACTATTTTCAAGTGAGCGCATTACAACCCACTAGCCATTATCAGCACCAGGACCAGATGGCCCTTCAATTAAAGTAAGATTCTTTTTCTTTCCTGTTAAATGACAAAGCATCATGCACCAATATCAACATTTACCTTAGTATTCTTGTGATCTTTGTATGAGTTGAGTAGTTAAAGTCTATAAACATATTCTTGTGGACATCATTTAGCTCCGATTATGTCCGTGAAAATCACCAAGAAGAACTCAGTTAACAAAAATAAGTTCAAAAACAAGTTCTTGTGAGCTTAGCCAAGTAGTTCTTCTTGGTTAAAACAAATCAAGCAACTTACGCAAATCTAAGATGTTTGCAGATCAGGTTGTTATTTGCGTCCCAGATTGTCCATAATGTGAACACACGTCTTTCTCCAGTATCTGTTTGATCAAGTATTCGTACCTATTGCTTGGCAGATCAGATTCTGCACAATGCTTGGCAAGCATGTGAATACTCTCGACGATCATGGAAGCAAGCCTGAAATTTCTAAACCCTGAAACATAATATCAATTCCTTGAAGTAAAATCTAAATAAATTCTTACACAAGTAGCGCATATAATTTCATTACATTTGAAGGATAAGGCAATGTCTTCTAACGATGATTAGTGTAGGAATAATCTTATTTGATCTTAGGCGATCAAAAAAGCTAAATTTTAGTGGGATAAAATGCACAGCACCAGCCATCTGGTTCATCTAGCTCCCATCTCTTCTAACGACTTCAAGTAACAAATTATGCATATTACGAGTCAAAGTGGATATATATTTTAGCTTAGAACACTTTGTGGTTCTTGATGTGACAAATAATCAATAA
Source organism: Erythroxylum pedicellare (assembly GCA_027563575.1). Taxonomy (NCBI): domain Eukaryota; kingdom Viridiplantae; phylum Streptophyta; class Magnoliopsida; order Malpighiales; family Erythroxylaceae; genus Erythroxylum; species Erythroxylum pedicellare. The sequence continues at coordinate 39,773,603 of JAOQMP010000002.1, forward strand.
GATGTGATTCTTTCCAAGTGTGTCTCTATATTTACTGAAAACATTCATAGGTGCATACCAATCTAACTGGTGAGGTATGTTCGGCACCTAATTTCAAGGTCTTCAACAATTAACATCTAATAGTTTTTCTATGTTCTGCAGTTGATATGTTTCAAAGGGACCATATGGCTTTCAATTTAGCTCTTTGTGCAAACTATCTGGTGTTTCGTCAATGAAAGTTGCAAGTACGCTGGAAAAAGGATAATAAAATCTTAGCAGCAAAAGTTAGCTTTGCCTGAGTGGAGAGCCTAGTATTCTCCCCTCTATGCATTAGCTATGTAGAACAAGTTAAGACTTATGAATATGTTTGCGAGTGAATTTCTTCTATGTATCTTTAGTACATGCATCCAGATTCTGTAACAGTTGCACAAACTTGTTTGCTAATCCCTTGCTTGACATAATATTTTCTCTCCTTTTATGTTTGCTTCAATATTTTATGGAAGTCTAGGTACAGTTATCTTATTAGCAGTGACAATTAGTTGAGTAACGCCTTCATCCCAACCCATTGCTTCCAAAGCTGCGTGAAGCGGCAACCTGAAACAACATCGTGTATATCATCTACTGCTACCTCAAATTTGAATATACTGAGAAGATTGAGCCCAAACACTTGACACCAACTAACATCTGTTTCTCTTTACCGTTTAATAATCTTAACACTACAACAAATTTGACCTTGGCTACGAAAAAAAGCGTAGTTAAAGGTACAAAAATCATCTCTAATAGTAATAGACAACGATTTAGTTTTGTCGCCCAAAACGTCACCAAATTCTTTTAGCTGAAAATCATATGACGTTTTGTGCTTCGTCGCCAATAGTTTTTAGCTACTTTCATAGCAAAAACTACTAGCAACGTTTTGGAGAATCATCGTTAATAGATTTGCTTGCGCTTATTTTTCATAGCTAAAAACTGTCAACTAAGTTTCTAGAAACATCGCAAAAGGATTTTAGTTATGTTTCTAGAAACCTAGTCAAATGTTTTAAGTTATATTTCTAAAAACATAACTAAATATTTTTAGTTACATTCCAAAAAACGCAACCAAGTGTTTTTAGCTACGTTTATGAAAATGTAACCAAATATTTTTAGTTACATTTTGTATACATTTCAACAAAATGTTATAACATTTTGGAATAAATAATTTGTTACATTTTAAATCCATATTATTGTATATAATATATCGATATATTTTTATTTTTAATGTATTATACAAAAATGTACAAAATAATTAATAATTTGAAGTATATAAAAATAAAGTATCATTAAATTTCTCCGTATATAAGATTTTAATTACAATGTCGATAATTCTTATATACAAATTAATAAGTACAGATAATAGTTTACAAATTATAAATTCTGAGATTATAAAAATAATTATAACATCTCCATGAATCGATAATAATCTAAAAAGCTTAGTTAAACTATTGTGATCATTGAAACAATATTGTATTAAAACAAACATCTCATAACTTTACTATGCACGACATAATCACTCAGTCGTTGCATCTTCTTCAATGATGTAATCCGATAAAAAATTGTTAAATTTAAATTATAATACAAATAGGAATTAAAAAAAAGTATAAGAGATGTAATTAATATCATTCACTTTCATCTTCACTACTATTATAATCTAAGTCAAGTATTTTTCTGAGGTACTTATCATATTTGGCTAACTTTTTTTTGAGTATGTTGTAATTTAGCCTTCAACATCTTATTTTCCTCTTAAAGTTGTTGAATGTATGTGGATCTTGATTAGGTTGAAACATTTGGCTTAGGGTCAAAGTTAAGACCTTTGATATAACCAAAACGTGTACCAAGCACGGTATTGCAAACGTCTTCTTTATTGATTTCATTCTCCTCAGACATTGATTTATGTAACAATTCTTCCATCTTATTCTAAAATTAAAAAACAAAACCAATATTCAATACAAATATTCTTAGTTATTACTACAAAAATAAGCAAACTTAAATATTCAACAAATTTGTATACTTACATAGTTATTTTCCCTTTTTTTTTGTATCTACCCTTGACCTTCTTTATATTGAGTGACTTTGTATAGTGTGAT
>JAOQMP010000002.1:39775801-39786864 GCA_027563575.1 Erythroxylum pedicellare
TTTTTTTGTATCTACCCTTGACCTTCTTTATAGTGAGTGACTTTGTATAGTGTGATCTTATTACAATCTTATCAATTTAGTTCCTTCTCTCTCTGCTTTATGAAAGAAAATTACAAGGAACAATAAATAATATAGTGTTCATTGATATAATTATAACTTGTAAACTAAGATCTTACATATTTATTTCAGACAACTACAAATGATTTAGACCCTTAATGGTGAGGTGGTTTCATTTTTTCTCTATTGACCTTTGCTTTCTCACATTTTTTCTAAATAAAGAAAAAAGATTAGTTAGTCATTAAATTATCTAACAAGATTAATGGAAATAAATGTGAAGGGAAAAAAACAAACCTGAATTTTGGGAGAGACCCCAATAATCACACAAATTATTTTAATTTTTTAAAGACATTTGTTCCGAAACGTATCTCTGTGCCTTCGTATCATAAGGAAAAAATTTATAAAACTGATGCAACCTATAACAGTTGTCCCTAGTCCTTTGTTTCAATAATAAAGTCACGTAGTTTGAAACATCAGGGCTCTTAATATCGACAATATTCAATTTCAATTGTGAACAATAAGTAAAAGTGTAATTAATCTTAAAACAAGTGAAATAATATTGTATATAGTTAAATAAAATAAACAACTGCCACAACTTTATCCAAAGTATTTTGAAGCAAGTTGTCTTCTTTCAAGTCCTTAACAAGTTTCAGCTAAGGTAATTTTGTTCTCAAAATAATCCCTAACTCACTTAACAATTTTACAGATTAGATCTTATTTATAGGACGACCTTGCAAAGTATCAATCTGTATTGACAACTTGTTATTCATTGTAACATTTATTTGTTGTAATTCACAGCCTCTAGTTTTATCTCTACATCATTTTTTAATATTGACATTGGAACCTAAAAACAAATCAATGATGATAAGAAAATATGCATTAAATATGTAAATATATATTTAAGCATAAGTTTATTTATAAGTGTTAAAGATTAACAAACCTACAAATTCCTCTATACTATTTGATTCATTATTGTTTGAGGAAGAATGTGGTTGTTCCTAACTAATTTCATTAGTGGCTGAGGTTAACTGTTGTTGTTGTCTAGGAATTGAATTAATCTCACCAACTGATTAATCTGGTTGAAGTAGCGATCCTTCTATTCTATAATTCTGATACTTGCACCTTTTTCTGATATTTTTACAAGGTGCTATTATATTGTATTTCTGTAAAGACATACATAAATTTTAGTAACATTACAATACATCTAATCATCATTACAAACATACATTCAATCATTAACATTAATCACATTAACATAACTCAATCATCAACAATCTGCATTAACATAGGTCGACTATCAACAATATGCATACACATAAGTCAACCATGAACAATACGTATTAACGTAACTCAATCATTCACAATCCAGATTAACAAAAGTTAACCATCAATAACATGTATTAACGTAACTCAATCATTAACATTTCAAATTAACATAAGTTAATATTCAATAATACATATTAACATAACTTAATTATCAACACTTTGCATTAACATAGTCAATCATCAACAACATGCATTAAAATAACTTAATCATCAACAATCTGCATTAACATATCTTAATCATCAACAAGCCATATTAACATAATTCAATCATCAACAATACACAATAACATAGCTCAATCATCAAAAACTCATGTTAACATAAGTCAATCATCCACAATACTAGTTCAAGCTTACTAGAATAAAAGCTATGTCTTTTTCTATTTTTAAAGCTCTTCGACTTTCAGTGTTTTACAACATAATTGCTTAAAATACTTACCTAATTGTGCCAAAATTACAGACACATCCTTCGACAAAAACCCACGTATTATAATATGAAGTAATCATTGTAGAAGTATATGAAAATCATGAATTTTCAACCCTGAAATTTTTCCTTCATTATCATTAACATAATGGGCTATATTAGATGCATACCTATCAAGAAATTTAACTGATTTAAGAAATTCACAAAAAGTTTGCTTATACGTTTTTGACATATTGTAACATGCAGGTGGAATGATGTATTACCCATCATCTGTTCTTTTCAAATACAAATCTTTTTTAATATTCACATCTTCCAAGTCTAATCTAGCCTTAATTGTGTCTTTTGATTTGTCAATAATTCCCACCAAAGTAACTAAAATATTCTCTAAATGTTTTTCTCAATGTGCATCACATCAAGATTATGCCTTAATAATAATTCCTTATATTATGGAAAATTGGAAAATATGCTTTTTTTTAATTCCAATTAAGATCAACAAAATTACTTAGGCATTTTCTAGGTGTAAACTCACTTGAATGTGATAGTTGCTCGTCCACATCAGCATTAGACAAGTGTAAAGGAGCTTCATTGTGTTATACTTTTCCATTGAACAATTTTCTTCTTTACCATCTATGCCCATGTTCCAAGTAACGATGATGTCTTGTATAACATTTTTTACTTCATAGCCTCATTGAATAAGTTTGATTGTTACCCACATGGCTAACCATATAGCTTTTAATATTCCATCTAGACAAATTGTCATAAGCTAGAAAATCATTTAAGTTCACAAAATAGCTGCATGCATTATAAATGTTTCACCTTTAACAACATTTGAAGTTTCTAATCTAGCCGCCCAAAGATGGTTAAGTCATCAGTTAGTGGTTGAATGTACACATCGATATCCTTACTAGGAGCAACAGGTCCTATAATAAGTAAAGATAATAACAAAAAAGGCTTCTTTATATACTTCTATGGAGGTAAAGTGTATGGCATAAGAATTATTGGCTACATGTTGTCAAAAGTACTCATATTAACAAATGGATTAAATCCACCAGAGGTTAAACCAAGTGAACATTACAACAATCCTCTACAAGCCATGGAGACTTTCCTGTTAAGATATATTTTATTATGACATCTTATTAAGTAGTTTTGGGCATTATTTGAACTTGGACTAATTTGGATTTATGTGGGATACTTTCAAGATAAAGTTGATTAGTTTGAAAATTCTAATTAATATGAGATTTAAATGGATAGTTTATTTTGGGATAATGATTATCTAAGGAAGTAAATTTCTAGAAATTTGACTTAATTGTGGCAAATATATTGTGGTTGTGATTTGGTTGAGATATGGGGTGAAGTGTTGTCATTTTTAGTAAGGAAAAAAGATAGGTTTTGGGTCCTAACTGGGATTTCTAAGGTTATTTTCAATGATGTTTAGTAGCGGATTGTGTCAAGATATAACTCTATTTGTTGCAAACTTTTATGTTAAGTATCACGTAACCTACACAGAATCTTTTAAGTTGCATTTTTTCTCTTATCTTTATTATTGATTGGGTATTTCTGAAATAGTGGTTTTTCTCTTTGTTTTTACGTGATTCAGCTAGGTATTCTTCCATTCTTGAATGAAAATTGAGGGTGATCTTGGATAATTTTGCAACTGATGCCTTTTTTAGTTTTTGTATTATTCTGGTGCTGTTAGTGTTGATTGTGTGGCTATCTTTTGTGATTCATGGTATATGAAAACTCTAGAAGTTTTTCGTGATCTTAATAGCTAATATTCTTGATCGTTTGCGTGATTTTTGTTAGGCTATCCATTGTCCATGTTGTGTTAGTTTGGTGGTTGTCAACTATTAGGTTGGTGGTTATTGCATGTGACTTTGTAGCTGTTGTTGTGTGGTGGTGTAAGAAAACTCTAGACTTTTTCATGATTTTTATAGCTGTAATTTCGGGCATCCGAACTATTTTTTGGGAGTTGATATTTTAATGATTCTATCTAGATTTGTTGTTGTGTTTTCTCTAAGGGTTACATGACTTTGTGGGGCTGTCAATTATTGTGTTTTGTTTGAAAATTTTCCAGAATACCTGGACTTATTCTAGCTGCATTTTCTTTATTCTTGGGTGAGCAATTACATGTTCTATTGACCTATTCTTAGTAGTTGCATTTTTGCATATATAGTATATAATTGGATTGCTGTTTAATTTTTTTTAAGAGGGAAAATTTGTAGTAATTTTTCCAATTATGTAGTTTTATTTTTGGCATGTTTCAATGATGAAACATATGACTTCTTTGGTGATTTGGGTAATCATTTGTGGTTGTGTTCTACAAGCATAAACTATGATTTTTGGGTTGCTGCTTTGTAGTTTTGAGAAGAAAAATGTGCAGATTTTTGGTGGTGTGTGCAACTGTGTTTGTATGACATTTTGGTGATGAAAAGTTTATTTGTTTGATGAAATTTTATGGATGCTATACGTGGGATATTTCAGTGACTGTACTAAAGGTTCATAGCAGATCTCTTGTGGACAACTTTCCATTCTTTTATTAATGAAGTGACATATTTAGGGGAGTTCCTTTTTATCTCAAGTGTTGTTTTTCTTTATGTTTGTTATTCTTTTAATCATTTGAGTTGTTTAATTATTATCTTTATTATTAAACGTTGTTAAGAAAATCCTCTGTTGAAGTTAGCACAGTACGATCATAATATTAGGTGTGAATTACTTTTATGAGTTGTGAAGATGATGGATAATGTCAATGGTTAAGTGAGTCGGCTCTGTAATGCCTTAAGTAAAACTATTGTTGTTCTTTAGTGAAAGTGATTAAGCTGAGTGAGGGTCATTTACACAAAGGTAAGGTGTGTCAAATTGTGTTACCAAATCTCCGGTGTTGATTTGCTTATTTCCTATTTAATTTTTTTCGTATTTGTTAGAAAACTTATAGTTGCTGTAGCTGATTAATAATTTTTGGAAAATTACATCCTTTCGAATTTTCATTTCCATCAAAGTCTGTCCATGGCTTTGAATCTGTTGGATAATACATAATGTTATCATAAATGCATTTTTGTTTATGTCAACTTATATTTATGACTATTTTTGTTAACATAAACAGACTTTGTAGTTGTGTTTTAATAGGAAAGTATCTCAAGATTTTATGTGAAATCTTTTTCCCCTTTTCATCATCCAATTGCCACCTTTATGTACCACAAATATTACATTCTTTAAGATCTTTATTATCCTTCCAAAATATAGCATAATCATATTTACAAATATGTATTGATATATGTCCTAATCCCAGGTCACCTAACAATTTCTTTGCTTTATAGTAAGATTTAGGCAATTTGTGTCCAATAAATAATGTATCATTGAACAAGTCAATTAAAATGTCAAAAGATTTGTTATCCATTTATTATATGCCTTCAAATGCAACAACTTGACAAAAAAAGATAGCTGTGAGAATTTCGAGCACCCTGGATATAATTCTTCTTGAGAAACTTTCAATAACTTCCCCAAATTGTCTTTTGTAATATTACCAATTATGTTAAGCAAATCAGTATCATTCATAGTCTCCATATAATTCTTCAAATCCTTTAACACCTGTCCAATCCTATCATCACCATCATTATTAATATCACAATCCTCTACATCATTATTTTTATTGCCATCATCACTTATATCAACACTTCCATCATTACTTGCTTCAGAAATTCCTCTATGATAAATCTATATAGTATAGAATTTATCTATGCCTCGGATTAGCAAGTAATTATATATCATATTTTGACTTTGAATGTTGAAATTGAAGTAATCTATTCATCGGCAACAAATTTCATATTCTAAACCCATTTGGTCTTTCACAAATTGCGTGAAAATCTTAATTCCTTCTAAGTCTTTAGTAGACCATTTTTTATGAGGCATCCAACTTTGTCCATGTAGTTATATAATTAAAAGTAAATTACTAAATTACTAAATTCAATTTAACTTCTAAATAACATAATGATAAATCAATACAATCTGTCATACTAAGTTTTAATTCAACTAAACAATGAAATTGAGCCTGCTAAGAATAAGAAGCATGAACCCTTCTCAAAAGCAAATTTACAAGTAGTGAGTTTCAAACATACCTCTTAATTTTGAAGCAAAAACTATAAGATCTGATTTAGTTTGTGCTTTCACTGTTATGATCTTCAACACCTCCTGTTGGAAAGCATTTACATCAATATACAATGATGACAAAAGCCTTTTGGACTTATTATGTAATATAACTTACTCTTAAATCAACCAAAAGTTTACATAGTTTAATGTAAGCTATTAACGCAAACATAAGGTTGCATCATCAATATCCTTTTTAAAAGAATATCCTAATAAGAAGATTTCTTAAATAAAGATAATATGTACAAGAATTCATTGAAGGATTTCCATGGCAAAGCATGTAACTCCCTATTATCAATATCTAAAAAAACACAAGTTTCAGTCACCGTATTTTTATCTATATTCTCAAAGGAAGTGTTCTATGTGAATAACTTTAGTTTTATCTCTATTCTCAGAGGAAGTATCTCTAAAGCAAATTCATATGCTACAACTAATAACTCTACTTTTATCTATATTCTCAGAGGAAGTGTTCTCTAACGCAAATTCATATGTGATTTGCCTAATTTCTTTGATAAGTTTCTATAGGAGTGATTAAACCCTTTGAAAATAGCATATATAATGTAGAGAATAATTTACAGTAATTTAATACGTTCCTGTGTAAAGTAATTGAGTATGTCTTTGAAAACAATACTGGGGATTTCAAAGAACTCTATAGGTGATAAAAAATATAGTCAATGAAGGAAGCATTTAGAGATAGGAAGATTAAGGATATGAACACATGAACATTAAAGAAAAGATGAAGCGACAAATCAATTAAGAAAAAAATAGTAATTTAAACTAATCATACAAACTAATTACAAAAACTTGTTAGAATGAATAACTTTTCTTATCCATTTTTTACGCAAGAAAAAGAGGCCTATGATTTGACTTTAAAAAGATGAATTAAGTTCATATAAAAGTAATCTTTAATGCTCAACATTATAGTTTGTATGCTCAACGTTGTTGATTGTAGGATGAAAGAAAACAATTCAATTCCAACACAACTAGAAACAACAAATTAGCATATGTAAAATAGTTTGTATGATGTTCAACGTTTGATAAGGTAGATGGTGCCTGCAATATTAATCATACCATATGTGTACTAACGATTTTTTGTAGTGCAATATTATAATTTTTTGCCACTTTAATTCTCTGATCTTTCGGACTCTATTGATGTCTACTTAGCCATGTTTTGTAAAGTTTCTTTCCAATTTCTTCTAGTCATTTTTACACCAATATGTTTTCACATTACCATTCATCAAAGAACGTTAGGGTAAGTAAAACTAGCTTAATTATACTTTTTTTTCCTTTACTCGTAGTGCTTTGATTTGTGATAATATAGAAAAGAATAAAGTCCTTGCCATTGAGTATTGAAGACAACTTAAATATTGCTGACTTTTTAATTCTAATGATGGTAAATTTGGTTTCCTTTTTGTAACAATCTCTTCGCTATTCATGTAGAGACTTCAGTTGAATCGTTAGAGATGTCTACCAAGGATGAATCCCCACAAACAAACAAAATAATTGCAACATTAGAGAAACATGGTCTGAATTTCATCAATTCAGCAATAAGGGCATATTCAAAATCATTTTAGCTAGCTTAGAGAGAAGGAAAGGAGACAAGGAAAGGAAAAGAGAGAAGGATGAATTCCCTAAACGGGGGGACAAACAAAGATGACGGACAAAGATGGACAATGTGCAAAGCTACTTTCTAGAACATGATTGGCAGAGAAAGAAGTCATTTGTTGTGGAACAAATGACGTCATTTTTGTTAAAATTTGAAGAACCATAGGAACATTTACTGACGATTTTAGGAAAACGTCACCAATGGGTCAACCTTTGGCAAGAATTTCTATATTACATAAAACTTGTTAAATATATAACTATATATATGATACTATAAAATAGTATAGAATTTATATATAATAAATAGAGTTTCTTGACACCACATAAATTTGTCAAATCATATAATTTAAAAGAGAAAAAATAAAAAGTATAAATCTATGTAATATTAATTAATTTTGTGTTTATAGTTTTATAAATTTTTGAAATAACATTGTTGTTAGCTAAATTTATTTTTAGACTTAGAATCATTCTCAGTAATATTAAATTTGAATTTTATGAATATAATATTACTATTTATTATTGATATCCATTTTTTACAATATTGCAATTATTTTTAATTATATTGTAATTAATAAAATTATATATGGTAATTAATATAATGATATATGAATGTAGAGATAAACATTGTTATTAATATAATGATATATGAATGTATAAATAATAGATAAAATTTCTCATATCTTTGTTATCATATTATTCTATTTAATCATAATTCTCTATTTGTTATATATAAATTCTACACTGTTATATAGAAATATTATATATAATTTCTATAATATATAGAGTGTAATATATAAAAAAAGGGTTTGATAATGAATTATGAAATTGTCGCTAAAGGTTGATAATTGGCGACTCTTCTGGGAAAATGTCACAAAAGGGTAACCCTTCACAACAAATTTGGAGAAGCGTCACCAAAGAGGTAGCCTTTTGTAACGCTATGTTCAAATTGTCGCATAAGTGTTTCTTTTTTTGGTGACGGATTTTAAAAATCGTCGCAAACGTTTGACCTTTTCGAGATGATTTTTCTGTTCATTGCCAAAGGTGAAACCAAAACCATGTCATTTTAAAAAATTGAAAACCTAATTGATAAAGTAAACACATGTAAGAGGGGGGGAAAATTATGCATAATTAATTTTTTTTGTAAGTTACTTTCAATTCATTAAAAAAAAGATACTACTTAATGAATAAAAAATAGTAAGAGCCTGTTAGACAATAAAGTTTTTTAAAAGACAGGAGCTTGTTAGGCAATAGGAGCCTTTTGTGAGATAGGACCTGCTTAAATGAAAGGAGCCTACTAAAAGATGAATCCTGTTAAAATAATATAAAAACAGAAGGCACCTTTTAAAACTGACAGGAACCATTAGTACTTATTATTAAAGTGAAGGAGTCTCTTACTGAAATGAACACACACACACAATATAATATGGAAATATAAAAGATAAGGAGAGAGAGAGAAAAAGGATGCAGTCGATTATACTGGTTTCGCTTACAATCCAAGCCTACGTCCAGTCCCTAAGTATCCAACTTGAGTGTTTCAATATAAAATCAAGTAGTAATTTGACGAGCCTCTCCAAGCTTACAAGTTAATATTTTTCAAGGTTCTTCAACCTTCCACACTAATAGTATTTCACTGGCCTCTACAAGCTCTCAAATAAAAATGAGGTTTGGTTGATATAAGCTTTAGTAATCTCTCTCAACATATTTCATTTTTTAACGCACAAGAGAATTTTTACAAAGATATCACTTTCAAGAATGTATATGCTTTTGATGATTTTTGGCAATATAGCTTCGCAAGCTTCTGTATTGTTCAGTTGTTGTTCACAGTTGCATTGGCTCTTCCTTAAATAGTCAATTTCTTCAACTAGACATTGCTTCACTTGCATCTTTAGTAAACGTGATGGATTTGAATATGAACAACTTCGATGTCATCTTTTCCAAAAATCTTCCAGTAATCATGAGGCCAATATACGTCCTTCATAATTAGTAGGATCCTTTCAAATAAACTATTTATAATAAGGTAAGTTTATAATGAAGGTTCCTGTAAGAAAGAAAAAGTATTTCTTATGATTTTATTTCCTTTTAAGAATAAGACCATTAATTATACAAAGAAATTAATCTAATTTGAATTTTGAAATATTATATAGTTATCATCAAAATTGTTAATCATAAACCTTGAGCTAACAATCTCCCCCTTTGTGAAGACGACAAGCAATAATAGATATATTTTTTGAAAACAATCTCCCCCTTTTTGAAGATGACAAGCAATAATAGATGTATTTTTCAAAATTCAAAAAGATAATAGATGATTTCGAAAAATACCTGTGACTTTTATATGCTCAGACATAATTAGAAGGAGCATGTTTCTTAAGAAAGGATGCTATTGTTTATATATAATAGATTTTCACAATTTTAACAGCATAATTAATCATATATATAATCGAGGAAGCATTGGGAAAAATTCATTGAGAAATATATCATCATATATGAAAAAATATGCAAAAAAATATATCCACTTAAACTCTCTCCTTTTATCATTATAAAAAAATAATAAAGTATAGGTAGGAAGTGACATAAAAAGAATGAAATAGATGAAAAAATTGACACAGTCAGTGAGGGGTTTTCCTAAGGAGAATTTGCAAATATAGGAGTTCATTTTGAATGCTGTCAATTTGTTTGCGTATTTGATCCTGATTTGCACGAATTTCTCTCAATAGTTGTAAAATATCCATACTATTTATGTCCTGAGTAGGGACAGAAATCATTTATTCTAGAGTAGGACCTATAATTTCTGGTATGTTTTTAGACCTCTACAATGAGGTAAGACCTAAGAAGTCTGCTACTCTTTCTGTTTTCTTTTCCACCTAAATATTTTCTTTCAACCTGTACCCAAACTGGGAGGGGATAGAGGAATGAAACTTGCCAAGCTCATACCATATCAGATTGTCAAAAGGAACGTCGAAATATGCGAAGATCTTGGTTAACAGCATTCCATAAGGCATACCTTCAATAGTGTTCTTGTGGCTTTCCTTTTCCACCATAAACTTCAGAATCATTCCTGGGAGATTCATTTTGATGCCCTTCAGTAGATTATATACTACATAGGTATCCAGGAGACTACATCTTTCTACTGAGCTACTTCTTGGAAAAATTGAAGTAGCCGATATTAATGCGAGGCATCTAGATAGTAGGTCTAGATTTCTACACATGGGTCTCCCTTCATGGGCATTCTCAGTATATAGACATATAAAAGTCCACAATCTTTCCTAAATCAAGATTAGCAATGTCCTACTTATGGCAAAGAAGGTCAGTCCTATCTGTGGGAGCTATGTTCAAAATGTTCCCTAATATATCCTCTATTATCAAAATCTCACATTCTTGCACCCAAGATATGATGGCTAGCTTTCTATCAATTTCTTCTTTTTACAAGTGTGTGTAAAAACATCTTACTAATTCATCACACATTCACTACAACAAAAATGACATACAGTAACACTAGACAGTAACACTTTTGACA
>JAOQMP010000002.1:39877568-39889536 GCA_027563575.1 Erythroxylum pedicellare
AACTATCCTTTAATTGTTTGTATATATTTTATATAAATATAAAAATAAATAAAATATTTTTAAATATAAATCACATAAAATTTATTAAATATTTAATAATAATAATTTTATATAATTAATAATAAATTGTATATAATTAATAATAAAATAATAAACCTCCTGCAAGAACTGTTTTAATATAAGGAGTATATTAGTCATTTATTATACATTACGTTCCATTACATTCATCTTCCAAATAGCATTTCACTATATTACATTATGAACACTTCTATCTCTCTTAAATAACTTTTTACTATATTACATTCCATTCTATTATAAATTATTCCGTTCCATTCCATCACATTATATTATATTCCATTAATTAACATATAACCAATCAAGCCCTAAGGGAATAAGGAAAGGAGATCCTCTTCCCTCTTACTTATTCATACTAGTCTTGGAATCCTTATCCAGGTTGCTTATTAAGCTCATTTCTTACCATGGTAGATTTCAATACCAACATAAACATAGACAGCTAAGGATCACTTCCTAATTTTTGTTGATGATTTAATGTTGTTATGTGGTGCTAACATTCAATCCACTAAAATAATATTGGGTATATTAGAGTTATTTGTAGAATGTTTAAGACTGAAATTCAGTGACAACAAAAGTAATACGTTCATTTCTTCTTAAGTGCGAAATCAACCAAAATTGAGCGGGAGTTTAGGCTTCATTATTCAAAAATCTAATTTGAGATATCTTGGCATCTCTATCACAATTGCTAAACCAAAATTCACTCGTTGCATTCCACTAATTGAATCTTATAATGCTATAATCAATGCCTGGAAATTATATTTTTATCTTTTGCAGCCCAGCTAACTCTAACCAATTTTGTCCTTAACAGTCTACATGCACACTAGAGTGCTCACATAATATTTCCCAAGAGAGTCATCAAGGAAATTGAAAGGAGTATCAAAACCTCTCTATGGTCTAGTAAGGCAAAAATTCAAAAGAGGCAAATGTCAAGTGGGAGGAGATATCTGCCCTAAAGATACAGGGGGCTTATGAATTATTTATATTTCCATTATGCAAAAATTCCTTTTGAACAAAAGGATTTGGAGTTTACAAATTGACAAAGTAGCTTTATGGCTCAAATGGATTAATGAATTCTGTCTAAAAAATCAAAATTTCTAGTAGTTGGAAAGTAACAGGGAATACTTTAGGTTCTTCTTCCATATGCTAAAACTGAGAACTCTTTTATACCCTTGGATCAAACACAAATTGGGAAATGGGGAGAAAATTTAGTTTTTGTATGACACCTGGAACGATTTAGTCCATTAATCTTGACAAATGACATCCATCATTTAAGGAATAGAATTCATATAGATGCTAGTTTCTTCACTTATATAGCATGGAGATTGGCATTGTAATTTTAGAGGTTCCTCTTCTTTAGCAATATGCTTACCTTAGCTTCATCATTTTCATAGTGAGGGGAAAATCACATGGTTAGCCAATACCTAGGGGTGTTTTAATAATGACTCTTACCACAAAATTTACATAACTAACTTGGAAAATATACCTTGGTATGAATTGCTTCGGAGATATACCTTAAACCCTAAAGCTTCTTTGACCAGTTGGCTAGTTATTAAGAACAAGATCAGAATCAAAGATAGACGGTTTGGTACATATGACCCCATATGTGTCTTATGCAAAGAAGTGGAGGAGGACAGAAATCATCTTTTTTCTAATACGGTACTCCAAAGTTATCTGGAGTGACAGGTTGCTGCATCTGCTATTGGAGCATTGTCAATCATACGAATAGAATAGATTCTTGGTGTGAGTTATCAAGAAGGATAAGATCTCAAACAAAATGATAGCTTTTCAAGATTGCTTTCATTTGAACAATTTATTCAATTTGGAGAGAAAGAAATACCTTATTATACAAACAAGTCAGGGAGATCATGTTAGCAAGAAACAAACAAAGCAAAGTCACTCCATATATGAAGCTACACTCTAAATTGGATTAGGGAGATCATGTTAGCAAGAAACAAACAAAGCAAACTTACTCCAAATATGAAGCTCAGATGGAATAATCTTTGAGAAATTGTATTTTTACTCTCAGGAAATACTGTACTGATCATATGCAAGCTTTAGTATGACTTTCATTGTAATGGTGTAATAGCTTTGCTAATGTTAATAAAATATTTCATTCATCTTTCAAAAAAAATTATAAATTGTTTGTATTAAATTAAGATTAGTAATTAAGACTTAAAATGGACAAAACTTATGAGAATCGAGTGATTAATATTTTGTACGAGTATATATGCTGACTTTGTACTTTGTATACAATCTGATATGTTAAACACAAATGTTTATATACTGTTCTACTGAATTAGTCTCGTCCCATCAAATTTGATGATATGATAGGATCATGGCCTAACTTGAGGGTTTTGTGAGCTGCATATCAAGCTTAACCAAATGATGGATATCCATTGGATAAGTATCACTCCGGAGAAAAGCCTTGTATGCTCTGGCTGCAGTCACTCTACTAGAAGCCTCTGTTGGATGGAAAGAATCCCAAAAAATGTACTCATTCCTATTCTCACAAGGTACTTCTCCTTCTTTGCATTGTCCATCCTCTCTCAATTTACAACACGGTGATGACAGAACCTTGAATCCTGAAAATAAATCCACATTAAAAGGTTTAGGTTCCTAGAAATTTGTTCACAATCAAATTCATGGTGGAACCTGAATAAAGTTTTCATGTTTTAGGCTTCTGGAAATACAAGTTTTGAAAGTAAAATGAGACTTTGATGTTACCAAGAGGTCTAGGGTCGCCTTGTCCCATTGCATAGAAGTTTATGTATATGAACTGTGCATCCTTCAGCTCACGATTTAGATCATTAACAAGTGATTTTAGATGGTTGTTGAAAAATGTGGCCCCTTTGTTCATCTCTTCCACACAACCACCGTTGCCAGACCCATCATCGGTTGGCCTAAAACGCGGAATGCAACCAATTAATCCCAATCCAATTATGGCAATTTTCCTTGCTCCTTGACTGTATAGTTCCTGGAGGACCATCATCAACAATAACTAAAAGCAAAATGCTTGATCAATTAACGAAAAGATTTAAAATGTTGGCACTAACCCTTAGTTGCTTGGAGTACTCTTGAATAAGAAGTTCAGAGTATGCATCCAGCTGATACATTTGACTTGTGTTGTAATTTTCTTTATCGAAGTAGTTATTGATGTAATCGTTACTACCCATCCCAACTGTATAGAGGCACTGATTTAGGTGATTGAGAGTAGAGTCACTCCCTAGTTTCTCCACCATGCTAGAGATGGTAACTTGGTGGTTTTGAAGCTGCTGTCCCAAGGAAATACATGCACCCTGCAAAAGGACAATCACCAATTAAATTATCCCTGATCTCCTGGAACTCCTCACGGATGATAGGGATGTTCATTATTTTAACCTTGACACCCCATTGACAATAACAAGAAGTTCCATCGAATCATCCGTACTTTTTTTAGAAAAGGAAATGGAACCTATATCTTATGATATGGAGAGAAATAGACAAATGGAATTGGTAGTAATAAATATTTACCAAATGATGGCCGGTAATTCTGAGAATTCCTGCTGAACCTGAAGCATAATTTACACCTTTCATATTATCCTGAGCTGTTGCAAAGGGTGGGATAAGTTGTTCAAATCCCAGGCTCTCAGCTGTAATTGCACAGATTTTATGTTGATAAATTAGATTACATCAACATTTGTACAAAATACATGATAGTACCTTTAAATATCCTCTCTAGATTGCTAGTAATGAAAATGGGATAGTAGATCAGATACAATACTTTCGTTATGATAACGAGTATTAAAACAGGGTGATCCGCCCTGAAACTCGCTTAGCAAACAGATAGGAATAACGAATAAGACAAAAAATCAAACCATATATGGAGTCGGACAACATATAAATGAACAGGAACATGATACGTATAAATGGAGCGAATGAGTACCTAACAAATCAGGTACATTTTTGCCATTTGTAAACCTGCCTGATGCACCATCAGGATGGTCAACCCCGTAGGGATAGTAATTGGCTTTGGCAAGCGTGTTAAGGTCGTTGTTGTTGCCATTATCGGACAACGAGTCTCCGAAAATGAAATAACAAGGCACCGTCGGCTCTCCATTCACAAAATGTTGCGTCCGTAAGGACACCATGAGAAGCACCACCACCCACCACTGTTTCATCTCATAACCCACCATTTATCAATCCTGATGAAATTCCTTTATGCCAAAGTTTACATGAAAGATCGAGGAAAAGGTAGAAGTATAAAATTCCCGAGACAATGATTTATCGTATAATTTTCCACATATCCAGCAGGCCTATGATCCCCATAAATAATATAAAGGTGAATGTTTATTTTCTTTTTTCTTAAAATAATTGGAGCCATCCGTTTAGCATCCACATAGCCATCAATTTGGAGAACCTGCAGCGGACTTGTTCAAAGATCCAACAACCCGTTACCATTTACTTCAACCCAATCTCAAGCCTGTTGATTTCTTTTTTTTTTTCAAAAAAGGTAAATTATATTAAATGAATGAGTAAATACATAAACTAAAAATCCAAAGACCATACAGAGTAGCTAAGGTGAGGAGGACCTCACCTGTTCCCAGCTATTGAACTAGTATTACAAACCAAGTATAAGATGCAAGGTTTACATGGAGGTTTAACTATAATTCTAATTAAACTCTAGACTCTAATTGATACATATGTAAGATTTTCTAGAAATCTTCCTACTACTCCTACTGTTTAGAATATGGTCCGTTTAATGTTTAACTCGTTAACTACGCAAACGTAAATGCCCATACTTCATCAATTTCGTCTTTTGTGATGGGCAGAAGGTGATGAAGCACTATATAAATATTTTGGGTCCCTATCCTCTTTTACACGAAACAAATATTAGATACTATCACATCGTGGAAATCAGAGGCTAGAAGATTCAAAAATATATCAGACGTTGTTGGACATCATCGGAGCAATGGCTGGAGGTATTTTTCCGTTATGCTTCCATTGCTAAATATGGTGAATAACATACGTGTATCTTGTTTACACGTAAATGAACTTGTGTTTGTAAACAACTCCAGCCAGGCATAACGCAACAATAATGGACAAATACATACATACGGCTCATATATATTACGTGTATATATATCACGTAATATATATAAAATGAAGCGAAAGCTTATACCTCCAGCCATTGCCACTACCGCAGTGTAGAGATCTGAGTTTCTATCCTCTTCCAAGCAAACTCGATGGTGTCACAAGTTCTTGCATAGGTGAAGATAGGACCCGTGGTTTTTAAAACAATCCTTTATACCCTACTCTCCATCACAGTAGAGTTTATTGTTGAGGAAGTGGGCGACAAACACATATGCGGGAGTTATAGAACATGATGAAGGGGACCATGTGAAAAAAGAAGGGACCATATACAGGTAGGTTGTAGGTAAGGTTTTACTGAAACCTTACAAGTGAACCCGAAGAACTGACGGTAGGCTCGCTTCAACTCCTCAATGCCATCGAGAAGATGGAGGTGCTTAAATCTGAGAAGAAGGGTCGCTTGTTCGTTGAAGCCAAGATTGGTGGCCAAGTGGTAAAGGCATTGGTGGATACCGGTGCTACCAACAACTTCATTCGAGTGGAAGAAGCCAAGTGGTTAGGCAACAAGTATACCGAGAATGAAGGGTGGATCAAGGCCGTGAACTCAAAGGCAACAACCATACATGGAAGTGCCCGGGGAGTTAAGGTATGCCTTGGTGATTGGAATGGCCAAATTAACCTTTCGGTTGTTTCTTTAGACGATTACCCTTTAGTGCTTGGGATGGAGTTCTTCGGTGCCGTCAAGGTGATGCCAATCCCATTTGCCAATGCAATGTGCATCATGGAGGAATGCAAGACATGTATGGTGCGACATTTGAGGGAAACAAGACTTCAAGCCAAACGCATTTCGGCCATCCAACTATTGGGAGAAGAGACACCACCCGAGTTGCTAAAAGCCCAACCACTTAGGAAAGAGGTGGACCATGTGAGCAAGAAGGTGCAAGGCATGGTAGCTCCCAAAGTTTGATAGAGCTAGGAGGCGATGGGTGAAGACCCTAATTTCGTGAAGAAGGCGAACTTTATGGCATGGAGCCATTTCCTCAACCGTCCGAAGACCACATGGAAGCAAGTAAGTTGGCAAGCTTTTGTGGCAAGTTGTGACTTGGTGATGAAGCCAAAGGTGAGAGGGCCATTTCCTTAAAAAGTCATGCTATCGTTTTCTTTTAATGATAGAAAGAGCCATTAAAAGAAACTGATTGCAAGACTTTTCTTGCTTATATGAGATATGATAAAAGATTGTATGTATTTTTAATTCATGTATATTGTAATGTATTTTTAATCCAATTTAGATTTAACATTATTATAATATTCAATGCATGGTTAGAAATAGATTGTTAAGTCAAAATAGGTTATTCAAGTTTATGCAAATAGTTTATATATATATTAGATCAAATGAGACTTATGCTTAATATAAATGGCAAGAATAAAAAGTTGGATAATCGAGACAATCATTATGTCATGTTAATTAGATCAACAAAATGACAATCATAAAGTTATATATAAGCATGCCTGAATCCTTTTTGTTATAAATTATATGAAACTTGTCAAGTTGAAGAATAATCAAATTAACTTTTAGTGAGCTTTAGTGAAAGGAAGATAATAGTATTGAGTTGTTAAATCCAATACATGTAATGTATTGAATAGAATAATAATTCATTAAAGGATAACACTTATACTTCATTATATTACTAATACAGTCATACATATTAAATAAAATAATGATTTAAAATTTTGAAAAATTCAAATTATTTGAATTTAAGTAGAAATTAAGCATTTAGAATGTTGACGTATTTTGATGAGATTGGTGAGTTTAAATTTTTTGGTTATCTAAATGGAATGAGATTTTCTAGTAAATACCTTCATAACTAAATTCATAGGAGTATGAATTTATGTCAGGAATAAAATAAACTATGGGATATTGTATGATGTAACAGTATTTCTTTTATAGCATTGCCTAGTATAATGACTTATCTTCTATAGTTCCAATTGAATCAAGTAATAAGATTTCATATTAGATATTAAATGTTAAGTCTTTGAAAAACTCAAAATTAATGATTCAAGAATGTGATGCTTAATTGAAACATACATGATTCATTAAGTTTAAAACTAAATTGGATAATAAAATGTTATGAGATATCCAAAAGATTGGATATAATCTTACAGATTCATTGAACAAATTATTTGATTCAACGTATACTTATAGAAGAATGGTTTTCAAGATAAGTAATGGGAGTAAGAAAGAATTTAAAAGGTTCAAATCTTATAACATTACATCTAATTAGAACTAATGCCTTTAATGATACAGTTGAAGTATAGTTGAAATGCTGCGAGACATTAAAAGATTCACTTTCATGATGAATTCAAATAGTTTGTTTTGGAGATGATTATGAATTTATCATATCTACAAGAAGGTAATTGGGAGTATAGTTGTCCTCTTCAGTGGAACTATGTGGAGATATATTACTCACAGAGAACAAAAGTTCTAACTTTCAATTGTCAAACACATAATTTTCCAAGAATAACTTTTATTGGATAAGAAAAGTGTAACACCCGGTATCTGATTTACAAAAAAATCGGTATAAAAATTAATATTTGAAACTAATGTCATTAAAACCAGGACAGTGAATTATAATTTTTGGTGACATCAAACTAATGATGTTTGACACTTATTCAATCGTCACAGGAAATTGTACGAGTGGATTTTAAAGAACCAGTACAAGAGGGGCATTTTTGTAAATAATGAAAAGAGTAACTTATAAAGGAAGCTAAGTGCAAATAAGACAAAACACTTGTCTTCCTCCTCCCTCACTTGGCCAAATTCACCATGGAAGCTCCTCTCTCAAAATTTTCAAGCTTTGTAACAAGAAAACGAAGGAGAATCAAGCCGATACAAAACGGTAAGTCTCGGTCCCGACACTTGATTCTACGGATTGGAATTTAGTTTCTCACTTTCTTTTGCTATAACTATGAAACCCACTTGATGAAATTTATGGGTTTGATGATTTTGATGATGGATTCCTATTCTTTGATGTCTAATGACTAATTAACATGAGGAAATTTTCATTTTTTATGGTGATTTGGGCCTAAACCAAAACCTCGGGTTTGAGAGTTCAAAGCTACCAAGGGAGGCAAATTCGTAGGTACTTCTTATACAATTTTTTTGAGCTATTTAATATGTGAAAATGAAGAAACTTAAAACTTGAAAGTTGTAGATATAGGTGTTTACTGTATCCTGAATTTTTTTTACGAATTAGGGTGAGCCAAAAAAACAAATGAGATATAAGTCTCGAAATGAAACTGGTTTTGAATACTAGAGGAATTGAAACACGAACTGGAAGCTAATTGTTTGAGGACTTTCGAGTCAAAATTAGATGATGAGTTCTTAAGAAATGCTTGAAAATGTGTAATCTAAGTGTTGTATAAAGGGAATTTTAATTGGATGAGTATCCTGTGAGATATGACTAAATAAGTGAAGGGTGTTACGGACCTTAATGACACAAAAAAGAACAGAAACAGGATCGCCTTAGAAAAATCACAATAAATTTAAATTACATCATTTTAAAGTCGTCTTTGGATATGTAATAGTCATATGAGTCTATTGAAAATGGCAATTTGAATCACCTCAATTGGATAAGAAATGAATAAGTTATAATGATTTTAGTCAGGAAGGGTCCAACTCATTACAAAATATTAAGATTGACTATAAATGGGATATTTGGAAGCCTTAATGACCGAATTAGAAAATGGTCATAAAATAAAAAAGAGTGAATTTACGTGTTATCTAGAGGTATGGAAATTTTGAAAAACATTGTACCTATGTAGAAAAATTATGCCTTCGCGAATGAGACCTACGCGGATAAATCAGTGAAACCGAATAGGTTCAAGTATGATTAAGGTAATCAAGACATAAAGAATCAGGTACTCAAAATTGTGAGCTAAGTTTGGACATAATGAAGTCCAAGACTGCTAATTTCAAGGAAAATTTGGCTTGAAACCAATTTGACCATTATAGAAGAAAATATAAATTTATAATGATATGTGTTAAGAAATGAGATTTATGTAAGAATGACTAATGCGAGTACATGTAATTTTTATGCATGTTACCCAATAGCTTGCGAAAGCAGACGAGGAATAGAACTAAAAGTCGCACCTAGTACCTCTCAAGTTCAAGAAAATTAGAAAAGACACCAGAGCCCCTGAGATAGTCGAGCTGAGTATAATCATACTATTATACTTATGTAGTAATCCTTTTTTTATCTAGCGGGTTATTGAATTGTTCTCAAATCTGTATGACTTATTTGATATATGACTCCATGTGATTGAGTCTAGCATGTTGTATATTAGATTGGCCAGATGATATTCAGATTCTTTGCATCTTCTGGTTCCCTTGTTATGTTGAACCTATTAATTGCAATTCTTTGATGAATCATGTTTTTCTTGCTAGCTATAATTGATGAGTTCACAGGATACCCAGCTGATGGAGTATATTATCAGACCATGTGCACATAGGTAACCTGCCTATGATGGGTCAGATCCGAGTCCTACCTAGAGAGGGTAGGCCTCCAGGGGTAGGGTTAGGCTAACCTTGTCTAGAATCAGAAAATGAGAGATATGTTGTACTAACATGCCTCTGTCTCTTTCTAAGAAATTTAGAAAATCAGAACTCAAAAATGAGAAATCAAAACTTAGAAATGAGAAAGCTCAGAATTAGAAATCCTGTAGAACTCTACCAAAGAAAGAACCCAAAATTCAAAAAAGAACCCAGAACTCTTAAAAGAATTCAGAAACCAGATTCATCTTATAATAGAACAATTCATATTGAGATTTATTTTTGATACTCATATGATTTCCGCACTTGAAATTACTACCTATTTATTTATTGATACCATATATTGTTGTTTAGAATGCCACAGACCATTCTTGTGAAGCTAGCCTTGTGTTACGTAGCCTTACAAGCATGGTAGCATATTTATATCTCATTAAGTGGTGTTGTAGACTCACCTCTCACTATTATTATTTCAGGGGAATAGCAAATCGTACGAGAGTCCAATCCTTTTGAGACTCGCTTGGATAAACAGAAAAGTAAAAAAATTTTAGCATAATGTTAATTGCAGATGCTTATAGCTGCTCCATAGTTTGTCATAATCATATGTACATGATACATGTATGGATATGCTATTTTATTGAGAATGATGTCAGTTGATGATATGAGATGATCATAGATTGACAAATTATAAGTAGATAATGTATGTTAGAATTACAGATTAAGATCCTTAATTCATTTAAAACTATTAAGCAGGTATATGGATAATTAATCAAACGAATGGGTCACACCAAATTTTTAGTAGAATATAGAAAAGTTAGGCTTTCTACAAGTTTTGATGGCATTAAGCCTACCCACTCCCTAGTGCCAACATGGTCCAAAAGGCAGGTCGTGTCAAAAAGGTAACAACTTAATTGTGAGAATTAGATCTATAGAGATAGATTGGACGTTGTTAACTTATTCTAAGTCCAAGTACATAAATAATGTATTAAAGATGTTTAGTATTTAAGATATCAGATACTTGTGAAGTATTAAAGATATTCATTATTCTATGTGTGAGTTGATATTTGAGTTCAAGATAATAAGGATAGTAGAATAATTGTCGTATGGTGATATGGTATGAGATACTTAAACGATTAGCTTAGTGCTAGTGGGAGATTGTTGTTTTATGCCCTACAGCCAATCACTTCAGTTAAAGTTTAGTGACAAATTATTTAAAGGCATTCTTTATCTTATGCATGTTTAGATGTATATGATAAAGTCCATAGAATAATTGTACATTACAAATGAAATTATAATAAGATTATAATTATGAAATCCATATTTCATTTATGTATTATTCCTAAATATTCCTATTCATTGCTCTATTAAGATTGGACATTAATAGAACGTAAAAAAACTAGCATATGTTTTGTTTTTTCTTATAAAGGAAGTAATCAACCTCATAGGCTAAAGTATAGAGATACTTAAAAAAATGTGTGGGAGCTTGCTAGAGAATAAGTTCACTGAACAGACTCGATATGAGAAATCCATTTGGAACATTACTTATCTGTCTATGGAATTCTCATTGTGATGATTGTATATGTGATCTTTTGACTTGAAGTTATCAAAGTTATTTTGTATGGGGATTGCTATGTTTTGATACTACTTATAATCTATTTAATCATAGGTCGTTTAATCGATAGTCATTAGATGTAGCATGAACTATATGGAGATAATTGAGTGATTGAGATAGGATTCATCACCCTAAAGTAATTAGGGAGAATGTTCCATTGTTCTCGATTAGTATTGATTCGGGAAATCCTTGGCTAAGGTGAAATGACGCTTTGTAAATAGTTTACAAATATCATTAATTGAATCAATAGCCAATAGAATAGAACTAATATGATTAGACTCAAAATAGAGTTGACATTAATTTCATGTTCTATGTCTAATCGAACATTGTATGAAGAAATGATTGAATTATATGAAAAATTATGCACAGAAAGGTTAGTCTAAACTACTTTGACATTCCTAAATATTTGGGTTGTCATGATGCGTTACTAGACGTCAATCTTGATTTACGATTATAAATTGTTTAATTAGAGAGTTAAAGATAAATTAAAAGGAGTTTTAATTTATCTGATTTTAATTATGAATTAAAATTATATTTTATAACCATTGCGAATATATTTGAGATCCTAATGGGTCTCACATATAAAATGGGTTGAAGAGAACAAAGTTAATTTAATCAAGTTGGACTTGATTGTAAAGTTTGAGAAACTTTATGATTAAATATGAGAT
>JAOQMP010000002.1:39930290-39940746 GCA_027563575.1 Erythroxylum pedicellare
TATAAGAGTATTCAACAATTTATAATAGTGTGCAAATCTCTTCCTCTTGAGCTAGCTTTTGGGGGTAAGTTAAGCCTTTTAACATTAATTAAAAAATTAATTTCATGATTTTAGGACCTACTTTTATTTAAAAATATAAAAATAATATTAAACATGAATATGAAGTTAATGTATCAAATTTTTTGTTTTAAATATTTCAAAAATGTAAGGATTTAATTTGAATAATTCAAAATTTTAAGGTTCAGTACTAAACTAAAATGCAATTTTGTCCTTTTCCATAAATGTTTCTGTTTCCAAAATCATGAGTTGAGCAAATTAAGATTAAACAAGTATTTAAGTAACATAGTGGATAGTATAAGTAAGATCCGTGTACTAAGTTTACAGTTTTACAAGAGTTGAGGGACATATATATATATATATATCCAATACACTTGAGTGCATAAATCTCCCTAACAAGCTTTTGCGTCTCTGTTGGTTGAATTTGGTGTCACCTGCATGGCCGGTACATAGTTTTTGCATATACCATCTTTTCCATTTCCAATCCTTTCTCTGGCAAGCAAACAAATTTTCTTTTTTTCTTTTTGATTTTGGATAAATACAAAAACCTCTGCTCTTTAATGTGATCATTCTCATTCGACCTCCACATTGCTAGATTTTTCTCCATGTATCTCTCTCACTGACCACAACCCTCTAATAAATATCGGCTTTTGCCAACTTGCTCCGTTCTTCGTCTTCTTCTTATGGCCTCTTAGACCGTTTATCTTCTTCTTCTATCGAAAACCGCAAGCCCAGTACTTCACAATTCTAGGGGATCTGCATTTTCGAAACAACAATCTGGTATTAGTTCAATATTAACGGGATATTCTTGGTTTTGTACCTGCTGTTTTTTTTAATTTTTATTTTAGATTTCAAGAACTTGTTTTTCTTGTTGATTTTTTTTTCTTTCGATGATTCTTGTGCGTAAATGCAAATGGGTTTTGATTTTTATCTGCTTTTATTAAAAACTTGGTTATCTCTTTTTGTTCTTTGCATGGGTTTTGGCCTTCTTTATTTGGCACTCAAAATGGATATAATCTTTAGTATTTGTTGATGAATGTTAAGTTGAGTTCTTTGTTCTTCAGAGCGCATGAGATTGATCAAAGTTTTATTTTTTCTTGTATGTTCATGGGAATCGTTCAGGATACATGGAAAAGAGATCCGCAGGCACGTTCTCATATGCTTTCTTCATTTTAGCTTGAGCTTCTACTACCTTAAACTATTGCATTTCTCGGTTCTTGTTCCTTGATTTTACTATCGCCGAGTTTTCTTGTGATTATGATGTTTTGCGTTCCTTTAGTGGCGTCAATAAGTATCATTTCTATTTTGTCGGCTTATAGATACTAAAGGGCTAGATGATTTTTATGGTTCACTCACTAACTTTTTAAGCCGTTAAACAGATGAAATGATTTGTAAGATAACATATACGATGGTTTCAGGGGTTAATGTTAATGGCTTAGCTATCAGAAACTTAAAAGTAGAAATCTATCTTATTCCATTTTTTTGATATGTTCGATGATAAAGAGATGCTTGAAATGTTACTTTAGTACACAAGGGTTGCAAGAAGCTGACAAATTGAGCTGAGACTAGGAAAAGGCATAGTCATTTCTTTTTGCTTTTTGTTAACTGTTTCTTGCGTTGGACAGATTTTGGAGTGAAAGCCATTTTATCGTGCTTTAAGGATAGAACACATAAGATGCTGAAATGTCTTACTAATTGCAGGCTTTGCCACCAAAAAGGCAAATGTCAGGAAACAAGAATAATGGTAATCCTGTTACCCCTCGAACAAGACTGGAAAGGCTTCTGAAAGAAAGAGAGCTTAGAAAATCCAACAAATTCAAAATTTTGAATGAAGAAGCTGGTGACCTTATCAAAGAGTTAGAAAACTCTCCTACTTATTCATTTTCTACTGACGCTGAGCACTGGATTTCTGTCAATGATGACCAATTGTTAGAAGGGGCTGATCAGTGTGAAAGGCAAGATAGTTGGCCTCCTAAGCAACGCCTTTTGGTGGTAGCCAATAGGTTGCCTGTCTCGGCAACTAGGCGGGGAGAGGATTCATGGCAACTGGAAATGAGTGTTGGGGGGCTAGTCAGTGCACTTTTGGGTAATTGATAATTATGATACTGAACTCAGCTTTAATATTTCTTTTCCTCAAACTACTTTTTGAAATGCTGTCAAAGTTTCTTTTACATTCCTTTTAAATTACTTCTCTTTAACATGGTTTGTTTTATAGAAGTTTTAAGAATTAAGACTAGCGAGTTAAGTTGTTGATACATATATGTATAGGTGTGAAGGAGTTTGATGCCAGATGGATTGGTTGGGCTGGTGTAAATGTACCTGATGAAGTTGGCCAGAAGGCACTAACTAAAGCACTTGCAGAAAAGGTTCACATTATATCTTAAAATTTCTAATCTTATTGATTCGTGGTCTCAAAATGCTATATTGATTGTTAGCTCACTTGTAGTGCCAAAGGATGCATAATCTCTTTATTACCTAACTTTGCTATGCCTACTACAGAGATGCATCCCAGTTTTCCTTGACGAAGATACAGTCCATCAATATTATAATGGTTACTGTAACAACATACTGTGGCCTCTATTCCATTATCTTGGGCTTCCACAAGAAGACCGCCTTTCAACCACCCGTAGCTTTCAATCTCAGTTTGATGCATACAAGAAAGCAAACCAAATGTTTGCAGACATTGTATATAAACACTATGAGGATGGAGATGTTGTTTGGTGCCATGATTACCACCTGATGTTTCTGCCTAAATGGCTAAAAGACTATAACAGTGAAATGAAAGTTGGATGGTTTCTCCATACACCTTTTCCTTCCTCTGAAATACACAGGATGTTGCCATCTCGTACTGAGCTGTTGAAATCTGTTCTTGCTGCTGATTTAGTTGGGTAAGTCATTTAAGTTGCAGCTTTGGAATTGAATACATTCTGATTAGCCATGCAGCTTTATGATTGTCAATGTCAAATAGAATATGCATGCTTGAATTGTTTTCCCATTTGTAGTTACCCCAGGGGTGTAATTGAGTTTCTAATGCAAGTACTTAAGAGCTGTATTTGAGCTTCATCCTGCAAGCCTCTTACCTTATTATTATGTCTTGTTCACTTTTTTGGAGTAATAGACTATGTAAAGGTTTTGACGAATAAATTCTCTCTTAGCTGATTCAATATTGTGCATGTAGGAGGATTTTGATGCTTGATATAGGTGTCATAGTTTGGAATCAAAAGATTATTATTGCACTAGCAATCAAATACAAAACTAATAATAACCTTGAAATTTCAAAATGATGCGCCTGCAACTTCCCTGAAGTCATTCTGGCAAAGCATCATAAAGTTTCAATAAGTGATTTAAACTTCATGTAAGCATGGGGACATAACATGGTGTTTATGATGTTTATCATAGCTATATATATCATCATGACTCTTCCTAAAGAAGGATTTTCCTTCCCAATAAAGCAGAATTTAAAACTTTTTGTGGGATTCTTGTGGTATCATTACTTGCTAGTATCTGGGGATCTTAAAAATGTTAAGCTTCTAGCTCCTTTTGTTGGTTGTTAGGATTGAAAGTTATAGACAATACCATACACTGAAGATTCTCATCGGAAAATAGTTGTTTGTATCAGCACTTTGAAATCATTCCACAGCTTCAAACTTTATGGGGTTTCTAAAAGCAAGATCATTTTGTTGCCAGTTTCCACACATATGACTATGCTAGGCATTTTGTGAGTGCTTGTACTCGTATCCTTGGGCTTGAGGGGACACCGGAAGGAGTGGAAGATCAGGGAAAGCTGACTCGTGTAGCTGCGGTATACTGATTTGCTGCTTCGTTAGTTACCAGTTGAAGATACTTAATCTATGATATAAATGCTCTATGACTCACAAACATTGTCACGTCATAATAATTTATTTTCTGGACAAAAAATTGCAGTTTCCAATTGGGATAGATTCAGATCGGTTCATACGAGCTCTTGAACTCCCTCAAGTCCAGGAACACATGAAGGAACTGAAAGAAAGATTTGCTGGCAGAAAGGTTGGAGCCCTTGTTCCAAATGAATCTTATATCTATTACAACTCTTTCATTTTGATGGATGAACTCATGATATTGTCATGGTATTTCAAAAGGTTTCAAGAAGTAGAATTTGATTTAGTTAACTTCTTCCACATATCATTTACCTTGTCCATTATTTCGAGTCACTTACGATACTTTGAATCTTAAACTAGTTTGGAACTAGAGTTCTCTGACTATTTGAGTTCTTTTTTCCTTGATCAAAGCCTTACTATTTTTTGTTCTTCCTTTCCCCTTAAGTCTTTGTAGATAGTACTGCTATCATATGTTTGCATTTTCAGTATGTTTCCTACACCATTTGGCCATGCCCGAGCAAAGTCATTTGTTTTGGAGCACACAAATATGGTCGAATGATTTGCAATCTCATGGTGACTTCATTGTCTAGTTGGACCTTTTATTTTTGTGGTCTTCCTAAATACCAAAATGAAATATGTTTGCTTTAATGCTCTTATGCCTGTTGTTACCGTTCAATTACTCTGACAGGTAATGCTTGGTGTTGATCGCCTTGACATGATCAAAGGAATTCCCCAAAAGATTTTGGCATTTGAAGAGTTTCTGGAGGAAAATCCTGAATGGCGTGATAAAGTAGTGTTACTGCAAATTGCTGTCCCAACAAGGACAGATGTGCCTGAATGTATGTTCCATTTGAAGTAACTTTGACTATTATTATATAAGTTTGGAATATAATCACTATTTAGAGTACTTTAATAGGCTCCTGATTCTAGTAAATTAAGACCTCATTAAGGGAGAGAATGCATAATGTCCTGGTTTTGTTTTGGTCATTTCTTTAATGTTCCTTCCTAATTCTTTGCTGGACATTGCCTACTATATAATTTTTTATTCATATTGGCCTTGTTTTTGTGTATAACGATTATTATTAGTTTATCAAAGTGGTTAGGGTGTGGGTGAATGCATTTTCAATCACTGATATGTTCCTCGTATCAATTGCCTTCTGCTATGTATTATACTCATGATTTATGCCTAAATTAGCTAAGTATAATATCTAATTATACTAATTTCTCAATCTAAACTTTAAAATTCTTTCGGGAGGACAGATCAAAGGCTTACAAGTCAGGTTCATGAGATTGTGGGGCGCATTAATGGAAGATTTGGAACACTTACTGCAGTCCCAATACATCATCTGGTTTGTCATTACCTTGTAACGCTTCTGCCATTAGAATTGTATGATGAAAGGAACCCAAGCATTGTAACTTTCCACTGATCTGCATGGTGTCAATAGAATTGTACTTTCCACTGATCTTCATGGTGTCAATAGAACTGTTCACCTTTACATTCATGTACTATCCTTATTTTTAGTACCCAATTTTAAAGCTTTTTAATAATATCTTTTTCCAAAGGATTCTCCATTGTTGTATAGACAATTTCTTCGTGGACCAATTCTAACATGCTCATACATAAGCAGCTTCTTTCCTCTCTTAGTAGCGTTAATTTTTCCCCTTCCTCAACCCACTTGAGGCAGAAAAGGAGAAATAGGCTAAATGTGCAACAAGTTCATAGCCAATTTCTTTCTAGGTTAACTTTTGTTTACATAATCTCTCATATGTCTAACAAACAGGAAATTTTATTGACTCGCTAAGTGAATTATTCTTAAATCTTTTTCTTGTCTTTTCAGGATCGATCTCTTGACTTTCATGCTTTATGTGCATTATATGCTGTCACAGGTAAGTGTTTATGTGAACAACTCATAGGTCTTCTACAGTTTTCTTTTCCTTGGAGTATCTTACCCACTTTTGTATCAGTTTTTGGAAAAATTATTTGCCCACTTGAACACATATAGATGTGGAAGCCCCCTAAGAGGAAATAGAATGAAGAGTTTAGTCAAATATAGAATGCGCATTGACGTCTTCTAGGATTGGTTATGCCTTCGATCCTTTTAACATTCTATAATCTCATTTGGAATTCCTACTTGTACTTGTCGGTCAGAGGCAAGGTGCTTCGTTTTTCACTGACATTCATGTGTCTTCCATAAAAAAAAAACTAGGATGATTAGCTAGAATACAATTATAGCTAAGATGTTGTAGCTATTATTGATATCAATGCAGCACTATCGTTTAATTTTGAAGAAGTTATTGTTGTCATAGTTTCACTATTCTAGTTTTTCTCCTTGTCATTTGATAAAGCATACTTACATAAGTAATCTACATCTCCATGCAACTAATTGTAACTTTTTTAGCATGCATTTGTACATTTCAAGCTAAATCCACTCCGTTATGCTAGCCTTCAATCTCATGTCTTTTGAAGATTCTATTTACATGGGGCTAGAAGCCCATGATTTTGTGTTCTATTCTAGTATTTTCGCAACATTATAGTTCTCTGTGTAGATGTCGCACTTGTAACGTCTTTAAGGGATGGAATGAACCTGGTCAGTTATGAGTTTGTTGCTTGCCAAGCTTCAAAGAAAGGTGTCCTTATCCTAAGTGAGGTAATTATGTAGCTACTCTGAATATAAATTGCTTTACAGGAAAACTGAGTCTTTTAACGATGCAAAGCTAGCCATCCTACTAGAATTGTTAATGCTCAAGCCTGCCTCTTCTGCATTTCTATGCTACTCCCTTCTCAGGTTTATTCAACAGAAAGCTTCCAATTGAATTACCTAAAAAGAAGGTTGAATTGACAAGCTTCCCGTCATTATCTACTAATGTTGTCCATGCTTTGCAAGACATACGAGAGCACAATACTTGTTGGACATTGTTATGCAAACCTCAAAGTGAATCACTGTGATTATTGTGTTATCGCCTTCCCAATTTGCATTATATATGTATATATATATTCCTAAGACTTCAATCTCAAGATATTAAGAGAATTGATGACTAGTACTCTTCCAAGCTGGCGGTTTATGATTTCAACTTTTAGAATTCCATTGATGAAATATTGAAATTTTAGATGATTTGGAACCCATATTCAGAGTTCTGGAAACTGTATCTCACTATAAGCACTGCCGAGAAATGATCCCTATCAAGTGTATGTTTTGAAGTACTTATGTAATCAGTTATAAGGGCAAAGAAGATTATATTTCTGCAGCTGATAGGTCTACCGTCAGAAAGGGAAATTTAGCTTCTTGCTGCATTGTTCAAAGATCATGTTGAACATGTAGTTTAGAAGTTATAGAGTTCGGGTTTGAGTACACACTCTGGTATTTAAAATGTATAATTTGAAGAGAAGAGACTTACCCGTCCCTTGGGATAGATGGTAAAATAAAAGAAATGTATATAAAATAGGGAATATCCAGAAAAATGAAATTGAAGAAGAGTTTGTGCTATAACTGGCTTTCTCCTTCTAGTTTGCAGGTGCAGCACAATCTCTTGGTGCAGGGGCTATCTTGGTAAATCCATGGAATATCCAAGAAGTTGCTGCTTCAATTGGTTATGCATTGAATATGGCAGCAGATGAAAGAGAGAAAAGACACCATCATAACTTCATGCATGTTACAACTCACACATCTCAAGAATGGGCAGCAACCTTTGTAAGGTGATCACCATATTGTGCTTCTGCAACGTTTTAGTTACTTAAGAGTTTAAACCTTTTGTTGCTTTGAAAAAGAAAGAAACAAATGCAATGGACACCCCATAATTTATTGTTTCTTTTAGCTCACTTCTTTCTAAACTACTCCAAAACTCCACAGGACACTGACAAAGATCAAATGGAAATGTCATTCTCATGCTATTACAGGACTTTTTAAGTTGCTGCACATTTGATTTATAATGTAGAGATTCTACATCAAAGATCATAGACTTTTCTGTCTTGTATTGTGGATTAACTAATGATATATATCTGTGAAATTCACTCTTATGCAGTGAACTCAATGATACTTTTGTTGAAGCCCAACTAAGAACAACACAAGTTTTGCCCTTACTTCCAATCAAAGTGGCAGTTGAACGCTTTAAGCAAGCAAATAACCGTTTGGTGATACTGGTATTATGTCTATCTATTTTAATGAAAATATGAATTGCTGCTATTCTTTAGTTTAACTATGTATGTTCTCTTTCCTATCAATTCAAGGTAAAATGTGAATCCATTTATCTCAGAACGTGAACTATATGAAGTTTTATGATATTTATATCCCGGTGCTTCCTCTGATCTGATCCAAAGCATCCAGTTTTGGCTGTCTACAGCTGAAACATACTTGAAAGACTAAGTTTGTGATAAATAAATTTGAGAGGATGTCTATGAAGTACTGAAAATCGCTTTTGCTGACACTCCTGCACTTAACATTATTGTCTTTATTGCAGGGACTCAATGCAACTCTGACTGAACCAGTGGACAAACTGGGTAGAAGAGGCGGTCAAATTAAGGCAATGGAACCTAAATTACACCCAGACTTGAGGGAACCATTGATGAAGTTGTGTGATGATGAAAAGACTACAGTAGTTGTCATCAGCGGAAGTGATCGAGCTGTTCTAGACAATGTACTTTCATCGCTTAATCATTCGTTTTAATTTCTTGGTCCTTTTATACTATGGTTTTGGACCTTTTAGGTAATGACTTCCTATACAGAACTTTGGAGGATACAAAATATGGCTGGCAGCAGAAAATGGGATGTTTTTACGTTTTACAACTACAGAGTGGATGACAACTATGCCAGAGAATTTGAATATGGACTGGGTTGACAGTGTAAAGGTTTGTATACTATACAGAAAAATACTATTTTTCGTCTCCAGTCCCTCTGGAGCACAAATATTCTGATGTTTATCATGTTATCAGCATGTGTTTGAGTATTTTACTGAAAGAACGCCTCGATCACATTTCGAGCTTCGCGAGACTTCACTTGTGTGGAGTTACAAGTATGCAGGTAGTTCACCAGTTACACCATCCATGCTTAAGTAGTAAGAAGTGAATGCTCTGATACATAACTCGCATGCATTTGGTTTACCTTTTATCCATTTACCATCACATTTTTCAGATGTTGAGTTTGGACGTATTCAGGCCAGGGATATGTTGCAACATCTCTGGACAGGACCAATTTCAAATGCAGCAGTTGATGTAGTCCAAGGTGGTCGATCTGTCGAGGTTCGAGCAGTTGGTCTTACAAAGGTATAAGGGTATCTCATACGCTTACTTTGTGAAAAGATATGTTCCTTTTTATCCATTTCACATCCTCAAGTTCTCTTACAGGGTGCTGCAATTGATCGTATTTTAGGAGAAGTAGTTCATAACAAGGGCATGAAGGCACCCATCGATTACGTCCTTTGCGTTGGTCATTTTCTAGCTAAGGTATGGGTGTTCTTGGCTCAAGAATGTAAGAACATTATATCACAATTACTATCTTACATAAATCAAAATTAATACAGGATGAAGATCTGTACCAATTTTTTGAGCCTGAGCTTCCAAATGGATCACCACCCCTGACAAGATCGAGGTCACCAGATCCTGTTAGCACATCTAGGCCCAAGTATCCAGGCAACAGAAGCCAGTCCAGGGCTCATCTGAAGAAACAGCGATCCTTGTCAACTCTGGAAAGGGGCAATTTCAGGAGCTCTGCATGGAGGCCTGTAGCACATGATAGAATGTCATTTCATGAGGGTTCTTCTGTACTTGATCTCAGAAGTGAAAACTATTTCTCCTGTGCTGTATCAAGGAAGCGATCAACAGCAAGATATGTGCTTCCCTCATCAGATGATGTTGTCAACCTTTTAATGGAGTTGGCAGAGGCTTTATCATCTGCTTGATTCTGAGACAATTTCCATTTCCTTTTCATTAGGGATTTTTAACCTCTTCCCCAATACAAACAAATGTTTTCATGACTTACATCAATCGTCCATTCATTGATCAACCATCCATGTTCACCACTTTGTCATCAATTTGCTTAAGAAACTAAATTGAGCATCGGAGTGCTTAAATCGGAACTACCTCCGACATTGTACGTCATTCAAGTTGAGCAGGAGAGCGATTTGGGTGAGTAAAAAATGGAAAATTTTATTTTCTTCTGGTGATCAGGTCACGTATGTTAGGCTCGTGGGTCAGTGTAGTAAAAGACACATCCATGAAATGTGAAATGGGTTTCTCTGTCATATCAAACCAAATGCCTTTAATTTTGTGCATTAAAGATAGGATTTTTATTTTCTTTAGCCCATTTTATGAAAAACTGAAGCAGATTCAGGTCTTGTTTGGTGAATAACTCATCAACTCTTTTTTAGTTGATTGATCCATTTTAACTTGTTGACTTTATAAAAAAGCTATTAAGATTGTTTGGTTATTAGTTGATTGGGTTGGCTAATTCAATCCAATCAGCTGCTTTTAAACCAACTCTTTTACAAGCGCGTTTCATCTTCATCATTTGAAATTTTTATTTTAATGTCAATTTTGCTATCGTTTTCTC
>JAOQMP010000002.1:39940846-39953008 GCA_027563575.1 Erythroxylum pedicellare
AGCCTGTCTATATCTCAATATAATCTAGATACAACTGTATAATATCTGTAGAAGAATATTAGCATATCACTAACAGTATTAAACAAACTTGTGTTACAGACTCCACCATAGAGGCTGAATATGTGGTGGCCTTTGAGGCAGCCAAGAACGCTGTATGGCTTAGGAACTTCCTAATGGATCTGGGTGTGGTTCCAACAATTCAGTCGCCTATTACACTTTATTGTGACAATAGTAGGGCGGTTGCAAACTCAAAGGAGCCACGGAGCCATAAAAGGGCAAAATACATTGAGCGGAATTATCACTTGATACGAGACGTAGTTCAAAGGGGTGATGTGATGGTGATAAAGATTGCATCAAAAAACAACCTGGATGATCTTTTTACAAAAAGCTTACCAGCAAAGACTTTTGATAGTCATGTGGAAGGAATGGGAGTTAAAATAATAGATGCATGGTTATAAGTCATTTTACACATAAACAGCTAATTTTACCAATCGTCTTTAACAAACAACTAATGCAATCCGCTGGTCAAATCGGCTGATATAATCAGCTATTAGCTAACAGCTAAATGCAATCAACTGATTGCCAAACAGGGCCTTTGTTTCTTTATCTTGTTAAAAACTACAACTGTTCTGAGAATATACCAAACTAAATTGAAGTGAAGGAACTCTTATAATTTGTAGTCATTTCACAGTATATACATTGAATTAACAGTTTCCAGCTCTACAAAATTTTCCCTGTAGGGTTAGTTTCAATCTCTTATGATTTAGTCAAGCTAGAAGTGACAACAAGGAAACAATCTTCACTGCAGAGAATTGTCAAATTGACTATTGGATAATTGAGGTTGAACTCCTCTTCAGCTTTTCCGAGCAAATCTTGAAATGTAGGTTGGTTCAAATATGCAATTGGAACCCCTAATCTCTTTTTTTCACCTTCTCCAACACCAACATCCAAGAAATTTTTAAGTACATATAAACATCTTGATGTTTGTTTTGTTTCTAAATAAATGCTAGGTCAACGAATAGCCATATTATAAGTGTTGGTAGGTTCAAAAGAAAATTGCTTTGATAGTAGTTTACTACTCAAGAAAAAAAAACTAAATGTTTGAGAACTTGAGGAATTGGAGTGACTTGGTTGTGAGCAAAACATGTATACATAGGTGAAATTATGTAATGTATATCATGTAGGGTTTGAGGTTAGTGGCAAAGAATCATCTAGTTGGGGCTTGTTTGAGACAGA
The DNA here is from genome assembly GCA_027563575.1 of Erythroxylum pedicellare. Lineage (NCBI taxonomy): Eukaryota > Viridiplantae > Streptophyta > Magnoliopsida > Malpighiales > Erythroxylaceae > Erythroxylum > Erythroxylum pedicellare. The sequence continues at coordinate 39,942,083 of JAOQMP010000002.1, forward strand.
GTTCATGAGAATATCATATTTGAGCAAGAACACCAGGTAAACAATAACCATCTTAAAAGTGTTGGAAGGTTCAGAAGAAAAGTGCTTTGATAGTAGTTTACTGCTCAAGAAAAAACTAAATGTTTGAGCATTTCAAGACTTGGAGTAAGTTGTTTGTGAGCCAAACATGTATATATAGTTGAAATTATGTAATGCAAATGATGTAAGGTCTATGGTTAGTGAAGCATAAGTCTTTATTTAACATTTGAACCTCATTTTGTAAAAGCTTTTTTAAATAGAAGAATATGTATAAAATAAAAGAATACGTAACATTGGAGTTGTTTCATTATATCTATTGAATAATGAACTCGGTTGCCTTGTATAGGCAAAATATAAAAAGCTCAACAATTGTTAAATATAGATTTTAACGAATAAATCTGGATTATAAGATAAAATTAAAAACAAATTAAAGACTTATTTAAAAGGAATTTTGACAGCTCTATAATTTTGAATTAATTCTCAACATTCCCCCTTAATTCAAAATTATTAAAAAAAATTCACAAGGTTGGAGCATATCTCTCCACAATTTTTTTCTTTGGAGTACTTCTCTCTAATCTTCTCAATAGAGCATTTCTCTCTATTATTCAACATGAGCACTTCTCTCATATCTTCTGAATAGAGCATTCCTATCTATTATTCAGCATGAGCACTTCTCTCTATGAAGCGTTTTGGTGCACTTCTCACTAGCTAGAATAGGTTGCCTTCTTCAATTACTTGTACTGTATTTGCTTATTCTTCATTGTTAAACTTGTAATCCTTTTTCAAATTTCCAAATCATTTACACCTAAAGCATCGAAACTTCCCTTTATGTCAGCAATCTTTCTCTTCATGACCAAACTTTTCACAATGGCCATATTAAGGAATGTTTTCTTTCTTCTTTGATTATGGAACCTTTGCCTTCATAGGCTCTCTCCACTATCTGTTGACTTTCTTGTTTTTGCATTGCCCTTCTTTGCTTTTATGCTTGTAAAGCATTAATCAATTCTAGCAATGTCATTTGGTTAATGTCCTTTGAGTTTTCAAGAGATGAAATTTTCACCTCAAACCTTTCAGGTAAACTTATCAAGACTTTCTCTACAATATTGCTACTAAGTTCTCTCATAAGTCTGATTTTATTTGCCACCATCATGAGCTTATTTGAGAACTCTCGAAATTTCTCCTTTTCATCCATTCTAATAATTTCAAAATGTCTTTTGAGATTTAAGATTTACATTCACCTTGTCATAGCTTTTTTGTGATATAGCTCGTTCAATACAACCATGCTTCCATAGTTGTTTCATAAGCTATAATTCTTGTGAAATTTGACTTAGATATGGCAGCATGTATTTGAGATAAAGCTCTTGGGGTTGTAGTTTCTTTATCTTCATGAGCTCTAATTTGATTAAGTGTATGATTATTACCTAGAGGAGGTACATATCTTTCACCTTCAACCCACTATCATAAACTGAGATCTCTCAAGTGAGCTTTCATTTTGATAGCCCATACTAGATAATTTTTATCATTGAAAATCGGGGGTTGAAAGAGATGATGTGTTGAATGAAACCATGGAAAGAAAGGAAGCTTTGATTAGATTCTCTCTCAATCACTTATAGGTCCCTCAAGATTTTTAAGAGCTTTGATATCATTTAGAAGCTTTTAAAAATTAGAATATGTAAAAGATAAAATAATACGTATCACTAAAGTTGTTTTATTATATATATTGAATAGTGAACTTGGTCACCTTATACAGGCAAAATACAAAAAAACTCAACATCTATTAAATAGAAATTTCAACCAATAAATCTAGCTTATAAGATAAAATTAAAAATAAATTAAAGATCTATTCAAAAAGAATTTTGTCCGCTCTATAATTTTGAATTAATTTCCGACACATTTTGCAACACCAAGGGTAAAGATAAACTATTACCGTAGACAATCACCGTGGAGTATAAATTACATGAAGACTCAAAATCATTCTCATACTTATCCAAGTAGCGGCAAGAATGTGGCAAGTGAAAGATAAAGAAATAAAATTATAATTGGAAAGATCCAAGATGTGCCCCTCAACTACCATTGATGAGTTGTCAGAGGACTTGTGACATGAACCCTTTTTTTTTAGAGAGTGAACCATATTTGTTGTGGATATTAAATTTGATCTATTGAAGATGGTGAAAGTAGAGAAGAAAATAGCATAACTTTTTAATGATTAAATCGTGAACTAGATTAAAATACATAGTAAGGAAAAGTTAAAGTAATTCAAAACATAATTGGTTATACACAAATCAATTTTTGACTCAATCTTCTCAAGAATTATAACTTAAAACACTAAAAAAGAGGTATAAGACAAGATAGAGGAGGAGTTTGAAGGAAATAAAAGAAATAAGAAGATTTAGGTCAATAACCTTTAGAGATGCTTTGAGGTTTGAGGATGAATTATATTGAAAATATGAAGGAATACATAAACAAACTCATGAAGGTAGTTAATTAGATTATAATGAATTATCTAACTTTAGTATGGTTACTAAAGTTCTAGTGAGTGCCTTTGAGAAAATTTAGTCTAAAATCTTATCTTTAAAAGACTAAAAGAATTGTTAAAAGAAAACTTGGTTAATGTCTTACAAAATAGTTAAACAAAGAAGAGCTTTAAGGCAAGATACTGCTTCAAATGAATTTTTCTAAAGCACAAGGATTTAACAATGAAGTTTAGTGAAGGCAATAGGTAATCTAGTGAATTAAAAGGAAAAAAGAAACTAAAATAGTGTGTGAGATGTTGAATTTTTTATTTTTATTATAAATTTTGAATTATTGATAGAAATTGAAGTTTCTAGAAATTATTTAATAATTGTGAAATTTTTATATTTTGATGTTTAGTTCTATAGGAAGCGTTGATTCTAATATAGTAAGATTTGTTATTCCAATACATACTCAAAGATAAAAATTATTCAAAATTTTAAGTATAATTTTACAGGAATATTAGGTTGAGATGATTTAAGAAGTCATGAGGATTTAAGAGATATACTCGCATTTCATAAGAAGACATTTAGAGTTTATATTGAATCAAAATAAGAGTATTTGGTAAAAAAAAAATTGTGAGTTTATTTTGGTATCACCATTAAACATTGTTTAAGTTTTTATCATAACTTTTAATGTAAATATCAGATTGAGGTGATTCAAAAAGATATGAAAACATAATAAAAAATTAAAAACTTTTAAGAAGATACTTAAAGTTGATATCAATTATTCGAACTCCTACTATCTCTACTTGATGATGACACAAGTTTTTATAAAAAAAAGGTGTCTACTTAATTATCCCTTCGAGTTCTCATTTTAAAAATGAAAAGCATTTGATCAACAATCTTTACGTTATTCAGCAATTGGAAAATAAGAAAAAGATGCCAGGACATAACTTGAAAGGAAGGAGATTCTAGAAGAAAATATATCACTTTCTATTCAATATTTGTATCTAATAAGCTTTATAGTGTACCATTTTGTCACCCAAGGCATATTATTTGGGGTCGTATCCAAATGTAGATATGTTCATTGACTAGGACATATGATCCAAGACTAGAATGGGGCTTGTAACGCCATATAAGTACAAGTGATAAGGATTAGTGCATATAATCATCATCATCACACTCAATTTGAATCTCGTACCAATGCAGGATCTGGGAAGGTCTGATAGTACATAGCCTTACTCCTATAGAATAGAGAGGTTATTTCTGGTAGACCCACATGCAAAAATGACAATGAAAACGTAGTATAGTAATAATACAACAAAAAACTACAAATAAGTGATGCAGGTTAATATATATATATATGTATGTATATATAAGGATGAAATTTTTATTTATTTATATATATATATATATGTATGTATATGTATATATAAGGATGAAAAATAAATAAAAAATTGAATAAATTAATACAAAAAATAAAAAAATCTTTGGACTTAAAATTTTAAAGGGTTGCTTACTAAAGCAGTGGCAGAAACAAAAAAAAAAGGTTAGCGCAAAACCAATATGGGAAGAAACGTGAACAAATCAACGTAGCTTACAACAGAAGATAGCTCTAGAAGTCAATCCGATCAATATAATGCATCAACATTATCAAAGAATCATATATCTAAGAATTGAAATAAAAAACATCGATCTCCTACTAAAAAAACAAACGTACTTGGAGAGAGGAGGTGATAGAAAGTTTGAGATGGTTAAAGTGGCCAGATCTTAAGGATATAACATGTTTATTAAAAGCTAAGAGTGATAGATAAAATAAGTGTGATCACGATACTCACAATTGTTTGTCGATATAATAATGGGTCCACAAAGAATAGGAAAGACACTCCAAAAAAAATTATTGCGATCTACCTTGACACCTCTTTTTTAATGATTCTTGGGCGGCTTTCTAAAAGTGTAAGAAGGAAAGACATAAAGAACCCAAAATTGAGAAAAGAGTATGCTAGAGCCTGATGCTTACTTGTGTTGTGGCCTGACGCATCTTTGTCAAGTCATCATTGATTTCAAGTACTGCCTGTTCTAAAATTTTCTCTGGGTCCTCAAAGGAACTTAGGATTGCATTTGCATATGATCCGATTAGTGCATCTAATGTTAGTAAAATAGTGTTTTAAATTTATTTTTGTCCCTTTTCAATTAATATATTCTACGATAGTATTATTCATGTTGATTTAGCCTTATACTATAGCCTAATAATTAAAAGGATTAAAGGTAATTTCCAGCAGAAAAGCTTATGTGATACGTATTGAGTTTGAGAATATATATATACAGAGTGTTGTAACAAACTGAATGCTGTAACAAACTGAATGCTAAGTATCTATAATGATATACACAAATAACATGAATAATACAGTATCAAAGCAGATCGGATACTAACTAACTCCTATTACGCCCCTGCAAGATGTGGTCACGTGACGTAACACTCATCTTGGTCCGAAAATCTTCAAACTTGTGTCTGAACAATGGTTTGGTCAAGGCATCTGCAATTTGATCTAGTGTAGAGATGTGGGAGACATTTAGATGATGTTTTTGCACCTACTCTCGAACAAAGTGATAGTCCAGTGCAAGATGTTTCATCCGGGAATGAAAGACCGGATTAGAGCAGACGTACGTAGCTCCTAAATTGTCATCGTAAATCGTTGGTTCTGTTGGGCAGTGAACATGAAGTTCTCGGAGGATGTTGCGAATCCACATGACTTCTGCAACGGTGTTTGCGACTGCACGGTATTCAGCTTCAGTTGATGATCTAGCAACTGTGCGTTGATGTTTTGAGCTCGAAGAAATGGGGTTGCCTCCAAGATAAATAACATATGCAGATGTAGAGGTTTTGGTGTCAGCATCTCCTCCCCAGTCGGCATCACTATATGCCTGAAGGCGAAGGTGTTTTGGTTGATGCAGTTGAAGACCGAAGGCATGGGTATGTTTGAGATACCGAAGAGTGCGTTTCAACTGTTGAAAATGAAGTGTAGTAGGTTTATGCATGTATTGAGATAGTTTGTTGACGACAAAGTTGAGGTCGGGACACGTTAGAAGGACATATTGTAAGGCGCCTAAAATGTTGCGATATAGGCGTGCATCCGCTGGTGCTGAGCCGTCATCCAACTTAAGGGTGGCTGATGTACAAATGGAAGTGGTATAAGGATTGCAATCTGCCATATTAAATTTCATAAGTAAATCATGGATATAGCGTTGATGAGAGAGAAAGATGCCATCGACGTTAGGTATGAGTTCAATTCCAAGAAAGTACTATAGAGTGCCCATGTGTTTGAGGGAAAATTTGCTGGATAGTTCTTTGATAAAGGCATCAAGTGCAGTTGGAGAGCTTCTAGTGAGGAGCTGGTCATCCACATATACCAGAAAATACATAGTAATCCCTCGATAGTGATATATGAACAGAGAGGAGTTACTCGTGCTGCAGAGAAACCCATATCGGAAAAGGAAGAGTCGAAGTTCTTGATTCCATGCACGGGGAGCTTGCCTCAGGCCATAGATTGCTTTATATAATTTGCAGACATACGATGGATACTCCTTACTGATAAACCCGGCGGTTGCTTCATGTAGACGGTTTCATAGAGTCGGCCCTGAAGAAACGCATTATTGACGTCCATTTGGTGTAGCGGCCAGGAGTTGGCCAGTGCCAAAGTGAGGAAAATTTTAATGGTTTGGCGTTTCACCACAGGAGAAAAAGTGTCACTGAAGTAGATCTCAGGACATTGGCTATAGCCTTTTGCAACTAGGCGAGATTTATAGTGAGCCATTGAGCCATCCGAATGGCGCTTTGTTCTGAAGAGCCACATACAGCCGATAACATTTTGAGCTTCCGTTGAAGGAACGAGAGTCCAAGTTCCATTTCGTAATAAGGCATCATACTCGAAGAGAGCTGAAGCACGCCAATGGGGTATTTGAAGTGCCTGTTGGATTGTGCGTGGTTCCTCCGTTGTAGGTAGTGGGTGACTAGTAACCTTGAAGGTTTTTGGTTTATGGATATTATTTTTGGAACGGTTTATCATAGGATGAAGGTTGGTAGTTTGGTTATCTTGGTCTGGTGTTGGGTTGAGAGATTCAGTATGGTGTGTCAAAGATGAACAAGGTGGCTGTGGAGGGGTCAAGGATGAAGTGTCTGCATTGCCCGACAATGCTGGTCCTACCGGTGGTGCCACAATTGGAATAATTTGATGAGATAGGGGTGGCGAAGTATGTGTATCTGAGATGGAATTGGTAGATAATTGAGTGGGTGATGTATATGGAAAGTGATCTTCAAGGAAAACAACATGTCGAGACGTGTAGATGCGGTTCGTGCTTTGATCAAGGCAGAGGTATGCAAATTGATTGGATGAATAGCCCACAAAGATACATGGGGTAGAACGACATTGAAGTTTGTTGGTGGTGTAGGGACGGATCCAAGGAAAACACAGGCAACCAAAAGAGTGTAAATGTGTATAGCTGGGTGGTTGATGAAACAACGTTTCAAGAGGGGATTTCATGTTAAGGGTTGGCGTAGGTAACCGATTGATAAGATAGACAGCTGTTCGGACAGCATAAGACCAGAAACTGGCAGGAAGTTTACTTTGATGAAGAAGGGCCCTAATGGTTTCAATAATATGGCGGTGACGACGTTCAGAGAATCCATTTTGTTCAGGTGTGTGTGGTGGAGTAGTAAGGTGAGATATGCCGTGTGTGGCCAAGAATGGTTTTAGTTTGATAAACTCCCCCCCATTGTCAGAGTAAAGGGTTTTAATAGAACTGTCAAATTGATGTTCGACATGTTTTCGAAATTTGATGAAAGTAGAGAAGACATCCGATTTATTCATTAATAAATAAACCCATGTGAATTTAGTGAATTGATCAACAAAAATGACATAGTAGCGAAAACCATCGACGGAAGCTATGGGAGCAGGTCCCCAAACATCCGAAAAGATAATGTCTAAAGGCTTAGAGCTTTGTAGCCGAAGAGCTGAAAAAGGAAGTTTGTGACTCTTTGCACATTGACAAGAAACACATACAGCTGATGAAACCATACGAGATCCTAACATGTGGTTCGACTGAAGAAAATTAAACACCTTATTAAATGGATGTACTAATATATGATGAAGTACTGGTGTACGATGAAGAGTGGTCTGAAAGGCAGCTGGTTTGGGAAAAGGGAGTCAGAGATCATAGAGATCATTGTGGCATGAACCGGTAAGGAGCACTGTCTGGCTCTGCAAATCCTTCACCTGAAAGTAATTTGGAAAAAATTCAATAGATACGTTATTTATGGTACATAACCTCTTAACTGAAAGAAGATTTGTGTTTATTTTGGGTACATGTAGGACATCATCACAAACAATTGATTTGGATTTAGTGGGAAGAGTGAAACTACCCGTATGATCAATAGAGACTTCATACCCATCGCCAACCTGTAGGTTATCGGGTCCTCTGTACTGAGAGTGGAGGGACAAGTTTTTTAGGTCATTCGTAACATGATGAGTAGCACCTGAATCAAGGAGCCACTGGCCTTTGGATGATGAGTCGTCCGTGTGAATAGTGTAAGCCCCTGGACCATGACGTGGACGTGAAGTGGACGATGTGTGTCTGGTGTGGTTGCAGATGGGTTTCCCATGGAGGAGCCAACAGGTTTTGGCTGTATGACGTGGTTTATCACAATACTGGCATATGAGCTCATGCTGGTCAGGCAGACCAGGAGGAACGTTGGAGCTAGAATCGTGAAGATTAACAACTGGTTGTCGACTGGAAGGGCCACTGTGATTGGAGCGACTAGAGCGTCGATGAGAGGTGGGATGTTGTTTGTAGGAGACATGCACAGATGGGGCCTGAATCGATTCTTCAAGCTGTGTTTGTCTTTCCAAAAAACGCTCAAAGTCGACAAGTTTTTCATGCAGCTCATCAAAGCCAATTGGAGCTTCACGAGCACGGATCGCAGCAGTAACATCTTTGAAGTCAGTTGACAAGCCATTCAGAGTGTGGATTACCAAATCCGTGTCATCAATTGGTGAACTGACAAGTGCTATCTCATCCGCAAGACTCTTGATTTCCTTCAGATATGCAGAAATGGTGCGGCCTCCCTTCTGAATACAGATTAGTTTTTCTTTTAAAGACATTAGCCTAGAACGTGACGTACCTGCATATGTTTTGGCAAGCAGATCCCAGGCTTCTTTGGAGGAGTGAACAGTGCCAAGAAGTGTAGCTATATTTGGCACAACAATGGTCATCAGGGCGTGGAGAACAAATTGATCTTGTCTAAGCCAGATATCCATTTCCGGACCTGGTGTAGTTGGGCGAGGAATGGTGCCATCAACATAACCCTTCACGTTGTAGCCAATGAGGAGTGCACTGACCTGGACTCGCCAAGCAGGAAAATTCGTACCATTTAATTTGGAATCAGAGGAAAAACCTATGGTGAACATGATTAGGTTGTGAGGAAGTAAGGCATCGGTATGGACTGCAGGTGTAACAGTGCCAGTAGAGTCAGAAACATGAGACATGATTGTGTTTGTGGAGGAGAAAACGAACAAAGGAAGAAAAAAAAATATTGCTGTTAAGCCAAATGCTCTGATACCATAAAAGGATTCAAGGTAATTTCCAGCAGAAAAGCTCCTGTGATACGTATTGAGTTTGAGAATATATATACAGAGTTATTGTAACAAACTGAATGCTAAGTATCTATAATGATATACACAAATAATATGAATAATACAGTATCAGTGCAGATCGAATACTAACTAACTCCTATTATACCGGAGCTATCGTACTTGAAAAAAGTTAACAGACTTTGTCGTTGTTGTTGAAGACTCTACCCCTCATGGGTGATCGGAGTGGCGTAGCTACCGATGCTGGCTGCATGATTCCTAAGACATGCTTTGTATTGTAAAACGGAAAAAAAACACGATGAGATGTAAGATAATATACATATCAATAATCAGTCATCGCAGAAGTGTTCATAGATATATATGAACACTTCTACGACTTAGTATACACTTCAACTCTGGTATCCCTGTTGTTGTTTATTGCCTCTCTCACCGTATAGTACCACCAACTTGTCGCGCCACCACTACCAGCTTGCGTCCTCTTTGTAGCGTTTGTCTTACCTAGTTACTACACTATTCTTCTGAGCTCTATAAAGACTGAAAATCTTAGTCTAGTAGACAGAAATATGCAACAAGAACAGCAGTCCTATACGGAATAGGAAGATGGCCACAAAAGATTGTTTTTAATTCCATTTGTAGTTGGAAACACTACTTTTGCACAGAAGTATCCTCATTATGTTAAACAACTAATGGAGCAAAATATGTTTTATATAAAGAAGTCAGTAAACTCAACAAGTAGCATAAGATAACGAAGTTCTGAAGAGATTAAGAGCAAACCTTTTCACTTTCGCTGCAAATGTCAGTTTATATTCCATACCTGTAGGGATGCTTTGTTGCCAATATTGGGTTGGACCAACTTGAAGTTCTGCAACTTTTCTCTTCTTCCTCCGGTAGAAAAACATGAAGATTCCAATAAATATCAACGCAGCCACTAACACTAGCCCCACTATCAACCCCACCAAAACTCCCAGAGATAGCCCCTTCTTTGGAAGACCAACCGAGAGGGCGGCTACACCGGGCAGAGGAGGTAAGGTGTTCCACGTTAGCCACGACCACTCCAGCACGTTCCAGAGCATTCGTTGTGTGTTAAAATCTAACCTAAAGATGATTTTTCTCTAATAAACATAAAGTAAGGTAGAAGTTGATATTTAATAGAACTATAATAAACAAGATCTTTAGGTATAAGAATGCCTAAAATCTCATTGATAAGGTCACTAATATGATAATCTCCCGACCATAAACCTTTAAAAAGAGATAGGAGCATCATGAATGATACAAGCACAAAGATTTAAATAGGAAACCCTGTACATTTATAGGAATCACTCAATTGATCTTTATAAACAAGGATTACCACCCTTGAGCAATCACTACAACAAAGTTAACATTTGGCTACAAAACAAATCGTAGCAAAATGTGCAAAAAATGTTGCATATAGTTTTTATCTACATTTTTGTTTATTTACCCAAAACGTCACCAAATTCTTTTAGCTAAGAACTATAGGTGACATTTTCATAAATTGTCGCTAATAGTTTTAGATACACTTTAGCTACGTTTCAAAAAATGTAGCTAAAAACTTTTGGCTACAATTCTAGAAGCATAACTAAATGTTTTTATCTACGTTTCTAAAGATGTAGGCAAATAATTTTAGCTACATTTTATAAAAAGTGGCTAAATGTTTTTATCTATGTTTTAACCAAATGTTATAAAATTTTGGAATAAATTATTTCTTATATTTTTAATCCATATTATTGTATATATAGTATCGTTATATTTTTATTTAAATTTATTATACAAATAAATTGTATAAAATT
>JAOQMP010000002.1:40020904-40033359 GCA_027563575.1 Erythroxylum pedicellare
ATTATCCTTATTCTAGTTTTTACACCTCTATACATATCTCTAATAACCTGTATGTAAGTCATTGGAGCTCCCTTAACTTTTAAGCTCCTCTACATGATTTCCATAGGTACCCTATCATACACCTTCTCTAAATCAATAAAAACCATATATAGGTTATGCTATCTTTCCTTGTAATATCCTATTAATCTTTTAAGGAGATGTAAAACTTCAATCATGGACCTTCCTGGCATGAAACCAAATTGGTTTTCTAAGATAGAAGCATCCTCCTTCACTCTCTTCTCAATCAGCTTCTCCCATAACTTATAGTGTGACTAAGTAATTGATGCTTCTATAGTTGTTACAGCTTTGAATGTGCTCTTTGTTCTTGTATAAAGGAATTAACATACTAAATCTCTACTGATCCAGCATTTTGTCAGACTTAAGGATCACATTAAAAAGTTTAGCTAGCCAAGTAAGACCCTCTTCGCCTAGGCTCTTTCACACCTCTATTGGTATCTCATCAGGCCCTACTGCCCTTCCACTCTTCATCCCCCTCAACGTTTTTTTAATTTCCTCCATTGTAATCTATTGGCAACAAGTAAAAATATTATACCTCTCGACGTGCTAAGTTCATCTAAATAGATGTTATCCTCTATGCCTTCATTAAAAAGGCTATAAAAGTATCTTTTTCATCTTTTCTTGATGTCATTTTCAGCTACAAACACTTGCCCTACTTCATCTTTTATGCAACGAACTTGATATAAGTCTCTCGCTTTTCGTTCTTTAGCTCTCACCAACTTAAAAAATATCCTTTTCTCCATTTTTAGTTCTCAATCGCTGGTATAGTTTCTCGTCAACTCTACTTTTAGCTTCTGAGATTACCTTCTTCACCTTTTTCTTTGCCAGTTTATAACTTTCTCTATTACCTACTCTTTCCACCTTTGTGGTGCTATCCAATAGAGCCTATAGACAACCTTCTTGATCTTAACTAGTAGAGTCTAGATAAGATAAACAAAATATCATAGAAAGAAAAAAAAGTTTAAACATATTATTATGGCCTATTGAGAAGTATTTCAAAATATCTACATATGGCGTAGCTTTACGTGTCAATATTTAATATTTTGATGGCAATTTTGATTGCTATAACATGGTAACATTACATAACTTCATACAACTAGCCTTACTAAAAGAAGAACAACGTGAGAATTTCTACAATACAAACACTGAGAATATTCTACTTTCAAAAGTAATATGTATTTTGTAAGCACCAATACTTGATCAAAGTCTAGAGTTTCACATAAAAAAAGGTAATAAAAGAATCACGGCTATTAAAGTCAGTGCCTAATGAATAAAATGAGATAGAAGTGACTTTATAGAGTCTTGCACCAAACTCACAATGGTGTCACTATTTTTCAAAGAAGCCCCTAAGTCTGAATTTGACCAAAAAAGTCCGTGTGATTTGATTTAGAAAATTAGACTTTTTCTCAAGACTTTATAGGTAACTAAGTTTAATTGTCTAGTAGTTATAATACATGTTAAATTATAAATTTACAAAATAAAATAATAAGAAAAGAACATATTTGACTAATGTTAAAAACATAGGACCCTCTTCTAACATAATTGAACTTTGTATAATTAACCCTTACCATCATATGATATAAATGATCATGTTTTATACATGTAAACAAATTCAAATCTAACAAATTTTGATGTCTAAAATCATTTTTAAAAAAAGGCTATTTTCAAATAAATCCTGGTTATTATTACAAAAAAAGAATAACATTTTATATCATCCTAGAAAATGATGCAACTAATCAATAACAAAAAATGATGTCATTATAGTAAGGGAAAATAGTAAAAATTATTGAATTTGAGAAAGTAGAAGGAAAAATATATACATTATGTAGAAACTAAGGCCTTTTTAAGAGTCCGTTGTTCCTAGCATATAAACTACATCATAACTCGGTATATCCAAAGGAGGGAGTGATGAAGATTACTCGGGAGAAAAAGCCATCAACAACATCGCCTATTTGAATGTTATAAACCTTATGAAAGATGACCCATACAAAAACAAACTCGATGCAAAAAGGAGGTGGTACGTGGGAAAGGTGCCAATGGAAGAGAAGGCTTGCTTCAGTCTTTGAAAGTTGGCGAAGGAGTCTTCGAGGGAACCGCTCGTAGAGGAGTGCCCATTGATTATTTCGATGAGGGCGTCGAATTATTCTAGTGGGGGGTGTTTTTTTGACTCCTAAGTCTAGAGTGCGAGATCGTGTAAGTGTTAGCAAGCCTTGGCCAATGCTTAGCATACGGGTCGGCACGAAGAAGGCGTGTTGACGAGGGAACAAGACGAAGTCTTGCAAGTTGACGAGCAAAACCTGTGGAACTTGCAAAGTAGGCAAGGGATGTGGGAAGTATCAGTAAAGATCTCGAGAGTAGGCAAGATTCGATATGCATGAGTATGAGTAGACGCGCATTGACAGAAATCTTCGACGAAACGTGAGATTTGGATGCGAGGCCATATGGAGTTGGCAAACTAAGTCATGCGAGACCCAAGAGTGCACGAGAATGTGCAAAGGCATGCGAGACCTCGCGAGGATGCGTGAAGGCATGCGAGTGTGACAAGATACATAAGTACTTGACTTCGGCGAGGCAGGTCGAAGGTATGTAAAATATGCAAGGTTTTATACTAACTCAGATTATGACTTGTATTTAGTCATAGAGCGACGAGATTGCATTATGAGTGAACTTGATAATGAAAGATAGACTTGTCCATGGACGTGCATTGATGGACCTATGTGCGGATAGGCTGTGGTGACTTAGAAAACATATCAGTAGTGACATGGCAACTGTAGGTAATGTGGAACATGATAACATGGCAAGATCAATTTGAAGATCACATTGGAGATTCATCAAATCTAAGAGATAAAGACCATATGAGAAAATCATCTGAAGATAGCAAAGATCTTCAAAGATATGGATGTAATCTTCCAAGTTGGCATGGAATCTTTATTTGATTAAATTATGATGTAATGTAGCCAATTAGAAAAGTCCTAAGGGAAAGGGGATGTCGTCCTATTGGTCGGTGTGATGCAGTGTAATTTTTAGTTGATAGGATCAACTAGGATTGTGGAGATCCTTAAAGATCTTAAACTTGCTTTCCAAACAAGAGGAGCCTATAAATAGCTCATTAGAGTTGAGAGATATTCATTCAATCATTGAGTCATTTACTCATTGAGAGAAATCACTCAGAGAAGAGAGCTTTGAGAGTTGAGGGCTTTTGGGAGGGTTCTTATTATAAAAGCTTCAAGTAGGGAGTTCCTTATAAGTACTTCGATAAGGAGGTAGTTGTATCTTTTGTTAACATTTTGTTGAGAGTTAATGAAAGATTAGCTTCAGCTATATATCTCTTTGCTTTCTTTATTCTGTCATACACTTGTGTTATTTTGTGAGAGAAATACTTTAAACACTTAGGTTATTTTCATAGTTTTTTTCTCATCAGAATCTGTAGCCAAGCTTTGTTCCATTTGAATATTACCAATTTGGACTCTAGATTAGCTTCGGAGAGCTAGACCAATTGTTTTATTTGGTCTTTTATCATTGTCTTAATTACATGGCTAATGTTAATTACAAGATAGTTACAGGGAGCAAATGTCCAGTTCAAGTGGACTATCCTTACCCTCTAGAGAATACATTAGAAACTGTTGAGAACAGAATAGAAGATGCAAAACAAGTTGATTTTTTTTTCAATTCTCACATGCAGGACACAAGTCTTTTATCGATTTCAATGCGAATGTCAAATTATTGAGACATTGGACCGGTAATATATGACATGTTAGCGTTCCCCTCCCCAAAAAACAAAAGGAAATGAGGTAGTGGAGCAACCTAGACTTACTTTTCTAATCTTAATGGAAGCTTCATCCTCGTCAACATTCAAAGTTGGAAACTTAAAAAGTAATTAGCAACAACCGTGAATATTTAAGCTCACCATCATCATGACAATTATTGAACATTCTGTTTTTTTATCTAAGGTCACAAATTTCTATAGCTTAATATCTAATTTTCATTTTTTAATTGATAATAATTTTATCATTTTTATAATTGTGATAGTCCCTAATATCTATCAAAGTGATTGGCCATCAAACTTTTTGCTTTGTAAAATACAAAGATTACACGAAACACTAGATTTGTCTACATTCACACAATATATGGAGTGATATACTAAAACCTGGAATGAGGATAATGTGGATAAACAAAAGAAGAGCCTATCAAAACTGGAAAGTATATAGTTAGATTGAATATAAGTTTAACACAACTGTTATTCTAATGTATGTATATGACAGCACACTTGCGGAGAACTTACTCAACGTTGGATCAAATCTGGATTCAAATGAAGAATATTGATTTTTCAGTGATTAATTTGAACCTTCTCAATATATAATTTTGTTAATACTAATTAAACATATTGTACAATCACACTTTCATTTATTTAATATGTATTATACATATTTCACACGAGATACGAAGCACACAGCTCAAATCAAACCAACTTATTACAGACAACTACAGCTAGGCACTTGTGTAGTGTAGGCACATTCAACTCTTCGTCCTTTTTATTGTTGACAGGACACGCGACACTGAACGTGGGTATGAACAATGTCCAGTGACCATTATCCACCATTTTTAGAATCATAGTAGAAGACCCTAAAGGCAAATCATAAGTAGCTAGGCTGAGGTGAGTTTCTTAATAGCCACTATGGTTACCATCAAGAACTGTTGTCTGATCCTCAGGTTTAATTTTCATAAACTCTAAGTACGACTTCCCGTAGAGCTTTTGGGTGAAGAATCCATTGACATATTGTTCCATCACAATCCTTCTATACTTCGGTGGGTTAGTTGGGTGAAGCAGGCAAGTCACAGGTCCAACCTCTGCCTCAAACTTGGGATTGATAAAGAAAGCAATAGTTTTCCTTTCCTTCTGACTATTTACTGTCACCTTGTGTTCAATGCTCTTGTAGAACCCATTGCTCATAATCTACAAAAGTAGACATAAAAAATCTGTAATAATTTAAGAAGAGGTTAGAGACCGTAACAAACGTAATTTTTTCCTTTTATATAATTATCTTCCTTAAATACTGTAAGTAAACGTAAAGATGTACCATAGTCTTCTCCTTCAAATCATAATTCCTGACAACACTTAGTCATTTACATCACTAATAACTCTTGAAAGAAAAAGACTATTAGATTCAAGGTGCACAATAATGTCTATCTTATCAATTATATGTTGTTTCTTCATATTTGAGAAAATAGTAGGTTAGGTTTTTCTAATAGAATAGGAGCTCAATTCAAATCCCACGTGCCTAATTCCTTTTTATTTTACGTTATATTTTCTTGTCAAAGTGAAAGGAAGGTAGGGCAAATTGTTGACAAACCTCAAGAATGTCTCCTATATTCACAACAAGAGCATCTGGAAGGAAGGTAATGGGAATCCAAGCTCCATCCTTCTTTATCTCAAGCCCATCAACACCATTAATCTGGTTCAGAATGGTGATGGCAGTTGCATCGGAGTGTGGTGCAAAGCCCACAACCAGCTCTGGCTGAGGACATGGTGGATAGTATGTCATCCTCATTGACTGCATTCCATCATCGAACATCTCCTTCATCTCCTGTAGCCCTATGTTTAGAACCTCTGCAATGAACCCAAGTAGTTTCATGGAAAGTTTTTGCATTTCCAATATGTAGGACTCAAAGTTGTTCCTGCATACACAAATTATATAAAGAAAATTGAAGAAAATAAGTAATTAAAGAACATTAATCACACTATGCCAAAAAGTGGAAAAGGTGTAAAGGACCTAAGGGATGAAGGGAGCTCTGAGAAGAGACGTTGGTTTCTTCGGGTTAAAGGGTTTGTTTGGATATAAAACCTATCACCCCAGTCGAGTTTTCCTGCAGTTCTTATCTCTGCTCCATATCCTTCAGCCTCATCTGGCTTTCTCTTGCATTTCATTTTCTCTTCAAGAGGAAGTTCATAGAATTCCTCAAGTGCGTGTTTCATCGTATCCATCAGTGAAGAGCTAACTCCATGGTTCACCAACTGTAACAAACAACATCCTCACAACTTTAGGTTTTGTCTTTTGTATGTATATAGATGCTCATCTTTCGGTTATATATCTGATCAATTAACAAAAATAATTAATTTTTTTAAGTCAGGAAAAACAGAAGCTTGGTACATGGTAGTTAATCATCTGGGTCCAATAAAGGATCTGAGATCTCTTTTGCATGAAATTAAGGCACCAAACTAAACCTTTTGATAGAAGCTTAAACAGTAATGAATTTCTACATACACAAATAGAAGAAAGAAAATTAAAGAAAAATGAAAAAAAACCTGGAAGAAACCCCATTCTTTGCAAGCAAGGTGCAACTTTTCAAGTTCAAGTCCTCTGGATTCCATCGACACCAACATGTTGACGTCAATGGTGGGGATTGAAGCCACTGGAGCAACAGTAGTCTCAAAAGTACTAGGTGCTTGTAATTCGGGACGTAGATAGGGTTTCGGGACAGAGATCATGGGGTCTTTAAGAAGCTCCTGAAGACTAAAAGATGAATCAAAGTTTTTATGAATAGCTGCCTCTGAGTTTGCCATTTTCTTTTGTGCTATGTAGTGATGAAGTGCAACTGTACAACTAGAAGTGACTGCTTAAACAAGTGTCGCCAAGCTTCACATGAGAACATTATGAGAAGTTGTATGTATATAAAGAACAAAGGGAAAACCGTGTCAAAGGTTAAACATCATACGAAGTGGTCCTTAAGCCAGTCGTTACACGGAAGAGTATTAAAACTTCAGTTTAGTTATCAGACAGAAAAAAAAAGAAGAAGAACAGAACCAGTTAACCAATAATGTCCTCACGATCATCCTTTGGAACTGATCAATTGACTAAAATTTATTTAAAACAATACACCGTCCACTTAGCCCACGTGCTTAAATAGTTGTCAACAGTTGATTAAAAACAACCCCGTTTTTAATTCAGCACCTCCAACGCGACGAACTGGAAAGTCTTCTGCAGGACAACATCATCCGTATCAATGTTAATTGCACCCCAATGAAACCTTGCCAAGTGGACGGTGTATCTCAAGGTATGTAGTAGTTGCTGTTGGCAAACCAACAGCTGGAACGCTGGATGGCCAATGTTATTAAATTGTATAATACAGTAAATCCTAAACGTGTAAGTCAGGATTTTGAGGACAAGCTCTCGGTTTTCTTTTTTGATACCACATGCTAATTTTTTTGTGAATACTCGTGAAAATGCAAGAGGGACTTTACCAACATATTTATATTATAATACTATTTAATAAATTATTCATATAAATATGTTATGAATATAAATAAAATATCACCAACTAAAATATGATAAGATCATATTGATTCATTCGTTAACATCTAGTTGAAGTCTTGGTAAGGCGCGAAATTTAAGAAAGTTCGATAATATGCAATCTTACCCTTACTTAGTAGAGAGACTATTTCCGATATACTCATATATAATGTGTCATGAAGATCTTATAAAATTATAAATGAATGCGCATACATATATAAGAAATAAAGTAAAATAAATATATCAATCAAATGAACATAAAAGGTAAGAAAAACAACTAAATAAAAAAATACAACACAGTACAAATAAATACGAAAGAGGCACGATAATCATAATATTAAAAAAATGATGAGCAAGAGTAATAAATATAATACACATTAACTTGTAAAAAGAGAATTTACTATATTGATAAAATTTCAAGTGTACTCTTATATATAAGAGTTGCTTTATTGAATTTTGCAATTATAATATTAAGATTGAAGAGCTATGTTATTCATATTAGAATACTGTTTTCATTATAATTAATAGTTTCTTAATAAAAGAGATATAGATAAATGAGATAGGCATAACATGAGAGGAGAAGTTAGTCCAACCATTGCAAATTAACATCAGAAATTTGTTAACGCAGTTTGACACACTTTGCCTATGTCTACAGGCCTCTCACCTATCTTAATATTTTCATTAACGACAATAGTTTTATACAAGGGTTTATCGAGCCGACTCACTTATCCTTTGACACTATCCCTCGTCCTCACAACCCGTAAAAGTAATTCATACTCAATAACATGACCGACTCATGCTAACCTCAACAGAGAATTTTCTCAACAACTTTTAATGATAAAAAATAAACAAACAATTCAAGTGATTACAATAATAAAGAACATAAACAAATACGTACTTGAGATAAGGAAAATAACTTCCATAATAAGTTCAGCTCCTTCAATGATAGATCGGAAAGTTGTTCACCAAGAGTGCTGCTGTAGTCTTCCAATATTAACACCAAAATATCACACACAGTCGCAGAAAAATCCTCAATAAAATAAACATAGCTCCTACAATAACAGATTGAAAAGTTGTTCATTAAGAGTGCTGTTGTAGTCTTCCAATATTAACATCGAAACACCATACGCACAGCCGTAGAAAAATCTCCAAAAAAATAAATGTTTCTTGAGTGAAATGTTGAAAAAATATAAACTGGAAAATGCAAACCAATCGCTAGAATTTTTTGCACAACACCTCCACTTTTGACATCCACTAAAACAAACACGATCAATAACTAATCAATCCAAAAAAAGCTTACGCAAACATCACAAAAGAATAGCAACTAGAATTG
Organism: Erythroxylum pedicellare; assembly: GCA_027563575.1. Lineage (NCBI taxonomy): Eukaryota > Viridiplantae > Streptophyta > Magnoliopsida > Malpighiales > Erythroxylaceae > Erythroxylum > Erythroxylum pedicellare. The sequence goes on from JAOQMP010000002.1 coordinate 40,029,584, forward strand.
CCCTCAATGGTGGTTCAAGAATGGAAAAGAACATAGCTAGCCATTAACAATTATGCAGCCCACTAAAGTCATGCAAAAATAATAGAAAAAATTACAGTAGTAATCATACCACACAATCACAGATCACCCATCCAAATCATGCAAAAATTTATAGTTGCAAAACCTCCCAATCAATGACAAAGACTAAAGAAAAACCTAGCTAAAAAGATTATGCTAAAGTCATGTGATTCTTAACAGAAAAAATAGCAACAGATAGAATGATGTCTTGACACAATCAGCTACTAAACATCATAAAAAATAACCCTAGAAATCCTAGCAGCCAAGTCATCCAAAACCTATCATTTTTCCTCTCAAAAAATGGCAACACTTCATCCCACTACACACGTAAATCCCAGCCATACTACACCTGCAAATCATCAATCCAAATCTCCAGAAATATGCTTCCTAAGATAGCCATTATCCTAAAATAGGATATACATTAAATCCCATCTTGATTAGGATTTTAAATCAAATCAACATTAGCTTGAAATAGTCCCACATAAGTCCAACTAAATCCAATTATCAAATAATGCTCAAAATTAAATAATAAGATATCATAACCTATACCTTAAAAAATCTCCTCCTTTTTGACATTATTTGTCACATATTGAAACTCCCCCTAAAGAGTATAATTGGATGCATAACATCAAATTCACAAATCGCATGGAGACTCCCCTTTAATCAAACAATAAGATCCAAATGTAATCAAATATACAAATATCCAAAGTCAACAAGTACACAACCATCAAAACACCCAAACATAAATAAAAACATCCAAACAATAATGTTCTCCTTCTTGGGACAAAAATTGCCAAAAAATATAATCAGGAAGCATATAAGAACCAAAGATCCCATTGCTTCAGTTGATGAAGAACATCAATTCCCACTTGAAAAATACCTTCAATTAGATCAATTTCATTGAACAGAGCAGTATGAGGATTAATGGATGAAGAAGGGGATGCATCATAAGATGCAGACAAAAGTATAGAGCAAATCCACCACCCAAGCTTGTTTATTCACATTTAGGATTCGTGGCAAAATATTCATCAATGTCACCAGCTCAAGAGCACTCGAATCCAACCTAGGAATACCATTTGCATTTAAAAATTGAGTGATTAAGAATGGAAAGTATAAAAAGGAATGAGGCTTACCATTAATTTCTAATATTACTTCAATGATGAGTTTGCCTAAATTAAAAATTTCCTCAGTTCCAATGACGTAAAAAAGCTTAGCTTACGCTGGATAAATCGAAACCACATGCGTACTCGACAACCAATTAGCCAATACCAACTTATGAATCGTAAAGTATTTTTGCATCAACATAGAAGCATGTAAAACCGAAGTAGATTGCTATACCGTTAATCTACCTCCAGTTAACACAGTTGCCATCATATCATTTGTCGCATTCCAATCATCACTATAAACATGATCCCCAAGTAGATTATCAAACCCCAAAAGTAAAATCAATCTATCGGGATTAAATTGAATAAATCTACCCCTCACATACACCAGTTGATAGCACACAGTAGATTTAGTCAAGATATCTTTATCCAAATTACAGTAGAATTCTTTTACTAAAGCATAATCAAAGTGTTGTAGTAATAATGCATCATTCAATAAGTTCTTTCAGTCAACAGAATATCCAAACAAAACTGTTGAAATTTATCCAAATTGATAGGATGATCAAGAACTAACCCGATGTTTGTGACGGTGTCCCATTTATGTGCTGCAGCGGAAGTGTAGAACTTATAAGACACAAAATTATCAATCAAAATTTTGATTGGAGGGCTTCTGCATGGTGGTTGGACTAATTTTCGAGGGGAAGCAATTGGGGCAGTTGGTGGTGACATAATTGTCAAGCTATCAACAGTAGCCTCAATAGGAGCCTCATCGGTATCAAATTCAGAATCCTCTATCAAAAAAGATAACACACACAGAGCATCTGTTAGAGAAGTGCTCTAAAGGTAATCACTTTTATCACTTATTGTACAAATCATTTTATGATTAATAAAGGCATTTTTCATTATTTCGATATTCATACGTTTATGGATTTGATGTTGATCTTAAATTGATTTAATGAAGTCCTAGATACAAAACATAATATGGCGAAAATCATGATGAGATCATGATAATGAGATTCCTAACATGTATAATTATGTTAGTATCTAAACTTTCCCTAGTCATAGGATTAATGAGATGGGATATCATTAATCTGGATAGACGAGCGCATGTTATACTCCTTGATTAGATCAATCAGTAAATCTCATAAGCTGTAGATATGAGTTGTTTAGAGTTAACATGTGGATGTTTACTAAGGGTAGTAAGTACATTGGATTGACCTACTATGATACAATCATATGGATATTCTATTCAAGTGTCAACGATAGTCTTATCATAGCAATGTTGCAAGTATCCTTTAACTTAAAGTGCTCAAGGATATCTCAGATACTGATCTTATGCTTTGACTCCATTCATCGATATTTTTCAGGGGTTATTTATATGGTGGTGATTGGGTACAGCTTAGGTATTCGGAGGTAATTGAGTAGCCCATAAAAGATTCACCACTCTTGATAGAAGAAGATGATACCCATGGCCTCATCGGGGTCATTACTTGGGAGTCTCTGGCTATAACAGATAAGTTTCATGAAGAGAGACTTCAATGATACATAGAATAATGAGATCTTTAAGACAAGATCTAATAACATTTGGACTAAATGTGACGTAGTCAGTCTAGTGGGAGTTGGTACATTGACCATACTCTGAACCAAGTCAGGTATAAATGGTGAAAGGACAAATTGCACAACAACATTGAGTATTGAAGGGTTCATAATCAAACTACTAACTTTTCGGTTAATTGGGGGTTATGATGTGTTGCTAGATACCGCTTTTGACTTGCTTGAATTAAGTGTTAATTCAAGTGGTCAACATAACCAGGAACCTAATGGGTTACACAAGTAGGAGATCCAAAGGATGAGTAAAATGATCTTGAATGGTGATTTAAGATATGATAGACTATTTCGGGAATGTATCGTAATGTGATCGTGGTAGAAAACGTTGCATAGAATGTGTTAGAAACAAGTGTTGTTGGCTTCCATTAATGCAAGCTATTCATGGTCATTAACTTCCTATAACTTCCATTAATGCATGCTATTCATGACCATTAACTTCCCATAACTTTCCATTAGTGATGGGGGTTATAAAAGGCCAAATGGTGGAGAAAATTGAGATAATTTTAGTGCATCTTGTGTAAGAGACAAGAAAAGAAAAAGAAAGATTCTTTTCTTACACACACACTTTTTCTCTCTAACTCTCTAAAGAGTTCTTGTCTTTGCTAGTACAAAGAAAGAATTCTAGCCATCTCTTAGTAAGATTTCATTCTTATCTTCGTGCAAAATTTCATTAGAGATGATCTACGTTGATCATTGTGGTTTACGATAACCTAACGTGGAGAAGATTAAAGAACGAAGGAAATTGTCAGAAAGGTATATAAACATCTGCTGTATATATTTGATATATATTATGTATGAGATGCATGATCAAAATGTAACAGCATCCTCATGTCCTGATATCTAATCCCGAATAGAGGAGGAGTCAAGAATCTCAATAGGTACTTCCAAGGAAGACCCAACACTAGTTATGAATCTCCCACTCGTGATGAAATTGAAGTCGACTGGAGCATTGAGACTGACAGTAGAGGGAGTTGATGTCGACAGTGACTTCTCCATAATAGAAGATGA
>JAOQMP010000002.1:40049981-40074200 GCA_027563575.1 Erythroxylum pedicellare
ATTTTGAGTTAGTTTTGGAAAACACAAGGCTTTAGTCACATTTTAAGAATTTGTAGTTCATGTAACTTTTGTATTTTAAGATTTTGGATTATGTTGTAATGTGGCTTGAAAGGCCATTATAGCTTTGTAAAACCATTTGTTTTGAGGGTATTGAAATGTGAATGATGAAAATTAATTATAAGTAATATATTAAAGAGTATGATGAAGTAAAGATTTAAGAGTCTTATAATATTCCGCAAGAGTTGGACTTCGCATTCAGACATAGGGTCCAACATATTTGGTATTAAAGCAAGAGTTGAGTTCCGCAAGCAGGATCCAAAATTAAAGTAACAAGTTTGTTTTGATGTTTGATTGTCATGGGCACGTCACCCTTGTGGGATGATGCCTAATAAGGGTTCATGGAAATAACCCTCTAGGAAAAAAAATTAGCTCAGGTTTCATGCTTTCGCACATTTGTGGTATCAAAGCAAGGAGAGGAAATCGATGATAGTTAAGGAGACATCATTGGTTTACGCTCATGTTATATGGTTCCGATTAAGAGTTGGGTTCCAGAAACGGTGCCCAACAACAATTAAGATCCTTAACGATTTTATTCATAAATAACAAATTGAATTTAAAGGAAGGAATATAAAAATATCTTTTAATATTATGTCCTTAGTGAGCTTATAAGATCCGATTTGAGACAGAAACATTATCACCATTTGGCAGTTTTATTGGTAGACCATAATGAGACTTTGTAGTGTTTAAAAGATTTAAATCATAAGTCATATGATCAGTGCAACTAGAATCTATAACCCAATTATTAGTTTGAGAGGAAATATTTGAAGCTATACCTACAAAGTTGACTAAAGGATTAAAGTTGTTTGGCTGAATTAGAGCAAGTAGTTGTTGAACTTGTTATTGAGTGAATGGTATGGTTGTTGAATTATTTGTAGTGCTATCAGCAATAGTAGCGATTGGCTTATTAACAACATCATGTTTAGTTAAAGCTTAATTTGTTGATAGTTTGGGTTTCTTGGCTTCTTTCGACATCTTAATTCAGAGTGCCCATCTAGTCCACAGTAATCATAATGACATTGCATCTTATCTTGACGGTAATTTGGATTTTTAGGCTTCTTTTGACATTTTGATTTTGAATGGACATTAAGGCCATAATAATCGCAGTGATATTTTGGCTTGCGGCATGTTTTGCTTTATTTATTATGGAAGGCGGATAGACCAAATTGTTCTTAATGATTGACTGAATTTGTTATGAAAATAGACCGTTGTCTTTCTTCCTTCAATAAGAGAGAGCTTTGGAAACGTTAGGTAATGGATTCATGAGGAGTATTTCCTGAGGAGTATTTGACTCCTAACAACATTATAAGATTCATTAAGACCCATAAGAAATTGAATCAAGCAGTCTCTTTATTGGAGATTACTAGTCTCATGTATGTTGCCACAAGTGCATGATGAATAACTGTTGTAAGTTGAGACTTTATCCCATAAGCCCTTAAGAGTAGTGTGGTATGTAGCGATGAAGTCATTCTTTTGCATGGGCTATGGTTCTTTGTATTTCAAATATTCATGGAGCATTTTCTTGTGAAAATCTTTCGTGGAGATCAATCCAAACTTTATGGGCAGCCTTTATATAGATGACGCTGTTAGCTATTTCTCTTATATGACATTGAGAATCCATGAAAGTATCATGTTGTTTTAGCGATTCCAATGAGAAAAGAGATGAGAGTTAGCAGGTGGTTTGCTAATTGTGCCATTGACAAACACGACTTTATTCTTTGCTTCTAAAGCCATAATGATCGCTCTACACCAGGTGGGATAATTATCCCCATTCAATTGTTGGTTAACCAACATAGCTCCTAGATTGTCAGAGTGATGTATGTAGTATGGTGAGGAGGGATCAAGTTTGGTAGTGATGGATATGTCGAGTTAACACTGTTGATGATAAAATTTTATGAATTGTTCATAGTTAAGATGGGGAAATAATTCAAGAGGATAGTATGTTATAAAAAATAAAAAAACTTAGATGGGTGACGGAGCGAGACGGAGGAGAATGGATGACTCCACTATCTCGATATTAGATTAGTGGGGGTCGATAATTACTTTCTCTGCAGAATGAAGAATTTATATTGCCAAAGATTTAAGAAGTCGAGGCCTGATTTGGTCGTAAAACTAAGCTATTTGGGTTTGAATGACAATAAGGAAATGAGCTTTTCTCGGTAAATAGATGGACTGGGCAATTGAGTGATTAGTGGGAAGTGCAAGACTTTGTATCGTAGTTGGAAAAGCAAAAAAAAAAAAGAAAGACCAAAGCAACAGCCGAAAGACAAAAGTTGCTATTATTTTTTTAAATTGTATTGCCCAGGGGATGTTAAAGTTGTGTAGATTATTTGCATTATGCCTATTATTATTAATGAGGGAGAAAATAAAGAATGATCGTGAGACAATAATTCCATATTGATTCGAATCAATCCATACGCACCTATTTTTAATAAGATTTTGGCTATAAGCACATAACTACTGTAATGTGCTTTCCCATGTGTATCTGGCAACTATGTATGTAAAGGCATAATCGGTGATTTGAGAGCAAAAGCAATAAGAAATCACAATAGTTGAAGAATAAGAGCTATTATAAGAGGTGTAGCCCCCTTTACCGCAGAGTACACACTGGGACGCCCGGAGGTCATTCTGGTACATATCCTACGATAAGGGCAAGCTATGTTCGAGCACTACATTCACTTCACATGGCATCATAACATTATTCACTTAGGAAGCATCAGTAGAAAATCACAATAATTTAAAACCAACTTTTTCCTCATTTCATTGCATAAAATCGAAAGACTACATTGGGTCTTTCAACCTTTACTACATGAAAGAGGAAAATACATAAAATCTATTTAAGCCATCCCAAAAATCCTAGCTGATAGACCTTTGAGTCATGACTTCTCTTGGTAAATCACAATTTACATGGCTGGTGGAGCCTCTTAATAGATAGAGTCGTCTCTCTGTCTTGAAAAGACAACATTGCAATTTTGGTGAATATTGTGAACTTAGTAAGGTAACCATCATTGATGGTTTACTTAATTCATGCAACACATCATTTCACATAACAAATATTTCACAAAATTGCACTTCACATTAGTATCACATTTCCACTTAAGCATAGGCAAATCTTTGCATTTCAATCCTGCAAAAATACCTAACAAAATATATAAGAAATGCTCAAGAGACACTTTTCCAATTATTACGTTGTTGTGACCGAGTGCTTAAACTGTCCCGCATCTATTTTGGATATAGGGCTCATTCATAAATGTCCCTTATTCGATGAGGATACAAGGCTCATTTTACATAGTGAGCCTTAGGCTCTTAATCACAGTCTGAGCTCGAGGCTCTTTTCACTCTTTGAGCTTTAAGCTCTGAGTCACTTTTTGAGCTCGAGGGTCTTTTTCACACGTTGAGCTTTAAGCTTTGATCGGTGGCTACTCTGGTTATAACTGCCATTATCTGATTGTGCACTCATATATGGAATGCATCTATTGCAATCGAACATATTATAAATCACATAGTTCTTCACATTCACATTCACATTCAAGCAGCACTTCAATACACACTCCACATTTCACATTCATCGAACCTTCTGTCTGGAAATCACACAATTCAGTCCACATTCATTTATCATTCAAAACATAATTTGAGCAAACAATAATTGAGAGAAACCGTCTAGGTTACTCACAAGTTGCTCCCGAAGCTAATGCCTGTAAGTTCCGGCAATGTCTGGAGGTTGACGTTCCAGTTTCTCCTCTATATCAAATAGCATATACATATCCATCATAATTTGTACAATCATAAGTGTTTAACAATGCACATGAATGAAATGAAATATGTACAATGCATGTTCATGACAATCTTGGGTATGTTACCATCAATTTAATCACAATATCATTCTCATATCAAAACTCATCTAAGTATAGTTTATACTTAGGTTTATGCCTCACTAACACCATTAAATTCACAATTCATTTCTCATTGAATCACTTCAAACTTTTCTTAGACACACTTTCAGGTCTACTGTTCACGTTCAATTAGAAGGTGAAACTGATGTAATTTGGTCATATTCTCTTCTAAAAAAGTGTTTCTCTATGTCTTATGTTTCTATTGACATAAAAATCATTCAATTTAGTTTAGTAATTTGCAAGATATGCCTAAAACATTTTCGGCTATTCATATTCAAAAACTGTATACTATGAACAACTTCCATCCATAAAGTCAATATCTTAGAGAAAGAATCACAATTCTACTTTTTCATCTAATTTGTAGCCCTATTTCTGTAGTTTACTAAAAATTAAAAATAATCTCATTTGGAATCCTACATATCCAAATATAATCAAAATACTGAAGTGTATTCAGTAAGATAATCCTATTTCACTGTTCCACAGATTCCACACTTTGATTTGATCAACCTATTTCGAGACAAAAATGCATAACTTGCTATAGGGATATCAGATCAAGGTTTTCTTTAGTTGGTTTGAAAGAGAACTTTAAGATCTACAACTTTTATTAAGACCTCGAAGGCAAATTATATCGTTTAGAGGGTCAAAAATGGGATCAAACGATAGGATCTGATGAGCAGTGCACCAGATGAAATGACGTCGCCACCAAACGATATGGCGTCATCAGACGATACGTTTTCATAAGATGATCCATCCACACTAGATGAAACGTCTTCATAAGACGAAACACCTTCACAAGATAAAGTGTCTTCATAAGATGACATGTCATCATAAGACGAAGTGCTTTCACAAGACGAAGCACCTTCAAAAGACGATTTGTCCTCACCCTGAGCATCTCCACTTAAGGACCATAACTTAACTCCGATATCCAAAAATTCCAGAATTCCATCTTCTAAAATCCAACACTTCCAACTTTTATTTTTAGTCTTTTCTACTCCATTTCATTAAACTAATTTACCATAAATTCATACTACCCGTAATATGTAGATTTAGTTAAGAACCATTAAAAGCCAAAAATTGATGGTTTATCATATTCATGTACTGCCACCATTTTTTGCATTTTTAACTATTTTCCATGTTGTCTATCTTCTTTCTAACTTTTATTATACACTCATACCGATCTCAGACCATCATTTTGCAATTACTCTTTAACTCAAAAATTATTTTCTTGATCATCTCTAAAGCTTTCATCTACTCACGTATACATATATATAGATGTATACATATATATATATATATGTATATACATGCACAGTGAAGAAACATAGCATATCAGCCTTTTCATAAATGATCTTCTACACTAACCTTATACACCATCTTATTTCTCTATCTAACTCCAAAAAATCATTTTTACATCACCTGATCACTACCAATCCATCAAATACTAAATAACACTATATCTATATTTTTCATCCCATTAACACTCTGTTCATGAATATAAATACATAATGCCATGTTCATGCAGATGACAATAATTCATCAAATTTATTTCATAAATCCACAACTTTAAAGGATTTATTCACTACTTACTCATTGAAAACTTAAATATCCTTAACTATCCCAAAGCCCTAAACTCCATACAATTCACGTACACCACTGTAAAAAAATTGACCAGCTTCGATTCTTTCTTAAGGCAGAAGAAACAAATAGCAAAGTGGGAGTGATATAGGATAAGGAAAACAAAGAAATCTCTCGGAAGGTGTTTGATGAAAAACTCTGTATATTGGGAGAAAAGTTGAAGAAGGTGACTATAAATAAGGAAACTCAGGAAAAATGTTTGTAGTACATCTTTCAAATCATGCAGTCTTTTAACTCTTAGAGATTATAACTCACTCCTAGACAAAATTATAAAGGCAACTTACTAAGTTAGTGACGCTTGTCACTTTCCTAATGTCTAAGCTCTAACCAAGTTCCTTTGGAACTAATCTCTATAACTCCCATCTTTATAATCCAATTATCTTAAAATATCATTGATTCCTATTTCCTATTTTCCAAAAATTTTCGAAAATTATTCCTAAATTCACTAAAATTAACAAATACACCAATTCCACTAATCAATAATATCTCCAATATAAATAAATTCAGAAATTCTCAAAATAACACAAGCCAATTCAATTATACCCGGAATTATCCATGAATGTATGTACAATTATTTTCATGTGCAAAATTTAACTATTTATGTATATGTGTATGACTTTTTATGCTTGAGCATGAAAATGCATTTCCAATCTCTCATTAATCATTCATATTTACTATTCTAGCCTCCCTACAAGTAATGGGATGCTACAAGAAGACAACTAGATGAGCTACAAAGAGTAGACCAGTTTAAAATGGCTCTACCATATTAAAATGGGGAAGGTTGTTCTACTTTCTTATTCACAAAACCCAAATATATACAACTTGTTACAACGATAAAAACTAAAACTAAGCCTGAAATTGTGCTATGGATATGGAAAGAATAGGTTAGTCAAATATACTATATACAACAAAAGATATGCAGGATATATACAGCTATATGTACAACTAACATTTTTAAGTGTTTATTCTTACCGAAATCCCAAAATTCTCTTAATGGCCCTTGAAAACATAATCTTGCCATCCAATCATAGACAATGTACCTCCATATTTTGCTTTACACGTTACCTGTTTCACACTTTCATTTTACATGTTTCCTATTGCTACTATGTTTCTAGGAGATAATTTCTATTATTATTTTATCAACTCATCAATATGCTCCGACAAGACAAGAGTAGACCCAGATCCTTTCTTTCGTCATTGAGTATATCATTCAGTCTCTTTCTATTCCAATCCAATAAACTAAACGAATCCAAATTCTCTATTTATCTAAGTATATGTTCATCAAGCTTAAGGAGAAAGGATTTCTCATCAGACCATGAGCTCATTTCATAGGGTTACTATCGGTGATGTTGCTAGAATTAGCCTTATCGTTTTTGGTTTCAAACAAGGGTAACAGAGGAGCAACCAAAGTCACGGTGTACAAAAGGAGTGTTTTATATGTTTGGGCTTGGAAAATATCATGGTGCCCTCCTTCATGGTATTTGAGTTGATTTCTACCATTAATACTTTCACCCTATTGTGAATGATTGTACTACTAATTATATCACTATAGCTATACCCGAAAAAAGTTATTAAATAGACAATAATAAATAGAACACCCAAAACAAGAACATTAGAGATTTTCGAGGTTCAAACTTGCCTACTCCTCTAACACTACTAAAATACTCCATTATTTTAAAGAAAATAATTACAAATGAGGGAGAAATAAAAAAAAAAGTCTTATATAAGAGAGGAATACTAGTTTGTTTTGGGATGATTAAACAAAAGTGAAGGGGCCCTCTTTTTATAACTTAAGGAGACTCTCTCATCTTCACAATTTTCCAATATGGGATATCAAATATGCCATTAAATCAACAATTTTGCACTTTGACATATTTCCCAATCTTTATTCTCTCACAAATAAAACTATATTCGGTAGTGTCTCCAATTACTATCAAATTATCAAAATGTTAATCAAGTCTAAATAGTGTTTGAACTTAATTACAATCACCACTTTTGTCATCATATTTGCAGGATTTTTATAGGTCAGGATTTTCTAGAGTATTATTCCACCATCTTCTAGAATCCCTTCTATAAAATCGAAATGAACATCGATGTGCTTTGTCCTTGCATGATAAACTTGGTTCTGTACTAAATGAATGGCACTCTAAATATCACAATGTACTTTGACATGCTTCTGTAGTAGACAAAGTCATTGTTAACTGTAAGGTAGACTTTCAACTAACTAGTCCCTTAGCAAGAGTACACACATAACCAGTGGTTAATCGACGTTTATCTAAATCACTAATATAGTCGGAATCATAATATCCACCTAAGTAATATCCACGTTTCTTATCCTGCTTAAACATTAATCCAATATCTATGATGTTCAAAATGTATCATAGAATCCATTTCATAGCTTACCAATGCTCCTTGCCTGGAGCATGCATATACCTACTCACGATTCTTATTGCTAGTGAAATTTCGGGCCTTTTACACACATAGCATACATCAAACTACCAATCGCATTTGCATATGGTACTTTTTTCATGTACTCTCCTTCTGCATCTTTCTTTGGAGTTAAGGATGCACTAAGCTTTATATAAAGAGCAACCAGAGTACTAAAAAGTTTTGACTTTTCATTCATGCCAAAATGTTGTAGTACCTTCCTTTTTCAAATATAGTTTTTGACTTAAACGTAGTCTCCCTAACTTTCATTCCCTGCTTATCTCCATACCGATAATCTTATTGGCTTTACCCAGATCTTTCATTTCAAACTCCTAATTTAATTGAATCTTCAATCTTTTAATTTCTCTTAGATTCTTTGAAGCTATCAGCATATCGTCAACATATAAAGAAGATAGATGTAGGATCCATCTTGTAGCTTGTGTAAATACACAAAGTGATCATATTTGCTTCTTGTATACCTTTGCCTTATCATGACATTGTTAAATCCATGCAATGATTTCTCTAATCTACATACCATATTCTCCTTGCCAGTAACCTTGAATCCTTCTAGCCGAGTCATATAGATTTCCTCTTCTAAATCTTCATATAAAAATGCAGTTTTTACATCCAACTACACTAGCTCCAAGTCCATTACGTTGCCACGACCAATAGAACTTTAATGAAGAAATGTTCTATAATTAGAGAAAAGACATCATTATAATTAATTCCCTCCATCTGAGAGTCTTGCCTTGTAACAAACATCATTTTTTTCAGGAAATACTTCTTTCTTTTCATATACCCATTTGCATCCAATTGTCTTCTTTCCCTCTTGTAGACTAGCTAGCTTCCATGTTTGATTCTTATGAAGGGACTGCATTTCTTCATTCATGGCTTTCCACCTATCTGCTTTAAAACTTTAGATTGCTTCATAATAAGTGACATGAGTTTAATCATTTGCAATTAGATGTATAAGAAACCATGTCATCAAAGCGAGTAGGTCTTTGGATTCTTCAGTTTGGCCTACTTAATATGATTAATTCATGTCGTTGTTGTGGAGGTTCTTGAGTTTGAACCTCTTTTTCATTCGACTCCTCTTCAACTATAGGAGTGTCTCCATCTACTTCATTATTTGTTACTGGGTTTGTAATCCTTCTTTCAAAATCCACCTATTTTGGAACATACTCCACTTGTTGTGGAGTACCATTAGTCTATTGACCACCTTCAGTTATCACCTTTTTCATAATGGTAGATTTATCAAAGGTGACATTTCTGCTAAAGATTATCTTCCTCATCTCTGGACACTAAAGATGATATCCTTTCACACCAAAAGTGACTCCCATAAAAATTGCTTTCTTTGCTATAGGATCCAACTTTGATTACTTAATATGGTAGTATGTAGTGTAACCAAACACACGTAAGGAATCATAATCTATAGCAAGTTTCCCATACTATACTTCTAAAGGCGTCTTGCCACTAATAGTAATTGATGGTAAGCAATTTATGAGGTGACTTGCATATGATATAGACTCATCCTAAAACTTTTTGCCTAACTTAGCATTAGACAACTTACACAGAAATTTCTCTAATAATGTCTGATTCATGCATTCTACCACCTTATTTTGTTGTGGTGTATTTCTAACTGTGAAGTGTTGTATACTTCTTCTTTGTAGACTTTCATAAATGGATAACTTTTATACTCCTTTTATCTGTCTGGATGTCTAGAGACATTTGATCCTTTTGCCTGTTTAGTCTCCATCATCAATAAAGGTCATATAGTATTGTTTTCTTCTCATAGAAACTGTTTCAGAAAGTCCCCACACATCAGAGTGTATCATGGATTGTATTGTTGAATTTCACTCTTGTTTGCTTCCCTTTAACACAATGCATATAAATCTAATTTAAAGACCCAAAATCCTTTCAATAACCCTTAATTTACTAAAATATTCAAGGATTTTTCACCTGTATGTCCCAAATGCATATTCCATAAGCTGATAGCTTCTAGCTTTTGATCATCACTAGGAGCTACTGTTGTTGTTCCAATAACTGCATTTCCTTAATAGTAATACAAGTTATAGTTCCTTCGAATTCCTCTCATAACCACAAGTGTACCAGAGATGAATTTCTTTACTCCATTTGTTATATTTACAGTGTAGCCTTTTGATTTAAAGACTCTTACAGAAATGAGATTTTTGGTCAAATTTGGCACGTATCTGACATCCATTAGAATCTTGGTTTTTCTAGTATGATTCCTCAAGTGAATTGAACCAATCCCATTTATAGTGCAGGGATTGTTATTTGCTATGTATACAACTCCACCTTCTAGCTCTCTAAAATCAAAGAACTAATATTGATTGGGACATATATAATGGCTATAACCTGAATCTAGCAACTATGGACTAAAAGCCCTTATTTAGGATTTAACAACCAATGAAAGATTTGAGTCTGCATCATCACACTCGGCAGCATTCTAATAGGCAATAACCTTTCCCTTATTAGGTTTGCCTTTATTCTTCATCTTTGGACAATCCTTTTACCAATGCCTAATCTCCCGACAAAAGGTACATTTATCCATATTTGGTCTGAATTTTGATCTCCCTTTTTTTTCCATTCTTTTGACTTTGCAAACGACCTCTAACTACCAATGCTTTTACTGCTCCAAATGTGCTTCCTTCTTACCTTTCTTCCTTAACTCATAACTGTACAAGGCAGCATAAACTTCACTTAAAGAAACCTTAACTTTTATATAGAGTAGTGTAGTTTCAAGGAACTCAAACTCCTCAGGAAGAGATCCTAATAACATCAAAGCCAGATTTTCATCTTTAAACATCACATCCATATTCATTATATTAGCTACCAATTGATTAAAGTTGGTGACATGATCATTCATAGTGGTGCCAGGAATATAAGTGAAACGAAACATTCTTTTCTTTATGTAAAGCTTGTTTTTACTACTTTTCTTCAAAAATGTTTCCTCTAATGCTTTCCACAATTTAGTTACAGAAGTTTCCTTACAGAATGGATATCTTTGTTATCTAGACAAATACGATCGAATTGTACTATATGCTAGACGATTGGTAGTCTTCCATTCTTTCTTATCCATCTCTTTTAGTTTCTCTTCTTCAATGGCAATATCTAGACCTTGCTGAAAGAGAGTGTCTAAAACTTCACTTTGTCAAATGCCGAAATGACTGGTTCTATAAAAAATCTCCACTACTAATCTTGCATTTGTCACAGCATTCCTTACTAGAATAAATGAGGTAGAAGTTATTGACATGGTTTCTGTGATCGTATCTTTGATTTTTGTCATCTCTGTTTCAACTTCTATTCAACAACCTTTAATGTGGAATGCTAATAACCTAAGGAAAATCTTTTCTGGTGTGGAAGATCAGACTAAGTTGCAACCATAGAGCATACTAAAAAAACCTTGGATTTGATACCAATTATAATGGAATTCATATTGTTTTCCACCAATAATACTTTCACCCTATTGCACAAGTGAATAGTGAGTGAACGATTGCACCATTAATTACACCAGGTCAATTTTTTAAGAGTCTGTGCAACACATTGGTTAACTTAAATACCCCTCCTTAGAATTTTCCTAGACGTGTAATTAATAGCACAATATGTCACTACAACTATACCCCAAAATAGTTATTCAATAGATAATAATAAATAGAACATCCAAAATAAGAACACTAAAAATTTACGAAGTTCAGACTTGCCTACTCCTCATTCACCACCAAAATGCTCCACTATTTTGAAGAGAATAATTACAAATAAGGGAGAAACAAACAAAGTCTTATGGAGGAAGACTTGTTTGTTTTGGGATTGTTAAACAAAGGTAAAGGAACCCTCTTTTTATAACTTAAGGATACTCTCCCATCTTCACAATTTTCCAATATGGGATATCAAATATGTCATTAAGTCAACACCCTTTTGATCAACTTCATTTATATTGTTCACTTGAAGATGTAGCTAAACATCGATATCACTGACAATGCCAGAACAATTGTTGGAGGTTCAAATGTAGTTAATATGGGTTCTAATACAAACTTCGCTACCATCTAAAATGAAAATTCATCTATTGTAATATTTTTTTCCCTTTGCAAGATCATTTCTTGATATTTTAAATTTTGAAATATTTGATTGCAATAATTTCAAAAGATTACAAGAGAAGATTTTCTCAATTTTGGATATGCAAGGGGTAGCATTTGGCTTGATAGGACCAAAACTTATTGCTGAAATTTTATATGGAAAAAAACTTAAACATTGGATTTATGCCATTAAGGTATGTCTACACACAATTTTACATACCTTATCTAATAAATTGTTTGATGTTTATTGTCCTTACAAAGTAGGAAAGGAGATATGGGAATCAATGATTATTAAGCGCATGGTTAAAGATGTGGGAAAGCAAAAGTTCACAATTGGCAAATTTTATTGTTGGGAGATGACAAGCGACAAAGACATCAAATCTAAAATTAATGAATCCCATAATATTTTGGAGGATCTCAAAGCTGGAAGCATAAATTTATAAGAAGAATTTGTTAGGAGCCTATTAATTTAAAAGTTTCCTTGGCCTTGGAATGACTACAAATAACAACTGAAGCATAAATACTGACAGTTACACTATCAAATCTTATTATGCACATAATTATTAAAGAAACAAATCATAAGGAGATTAAAGCAGCCAAAGAAAAGGAGATATCTTTGGAAGTTAACTTGTCATAAAATAATTTGAATTCCTAAAATAAAAAAAAATCATGAAAATAAAAATAAGAATAATAGCCTTAGATCCATTTTCAAGCCTAAAGTGAATAATCCTAACTTCAAAAAGAAAGGCTCTTGCTTTGTTTATGGAAAGCTAGGTCATTATGCACCTCAATGTGGGAAATTAGTGAGAAATGACAATCATGTTAAACCAAATATGAATTTGATTGAAGCTGATAATGAAATTATAGCTTTTGTTGATTCGCAAGTTAATGTTGTGGCTAATATGAATGATTAATTTGGTGCTAAAAGGCATATATATGCAAATAAATATTCTTTCGCCATCTATACTCCATAAAGGAAGGAGAACAAGCATTTTATCTTAGAAACTCTGAAACTACAATAGTTCATTAGTAAAGGAAAAGTTGTTCTAAAACTCATATCTGGCAAGACCTTGAAGTTAAATGACGTATTTCATGCACCAACTATTAGAGTTAATATAATTTTTGTATACTTATTGAAAAAAGTTAAGGTCAAAGTGTCATTTGAATATGATAAGTTTGTTATTACCAAAAAATGATTTATTTGTAGGGAAAGATTACTTTAATCAAAGATTGTTTGTATTGAGTGTTTTTGAGGTTATTAATGAAAATAATGCATGTTCTTCTACTTACTTGATTGATTCTTTTGATTTATGGCATGCTACATTAAGTTATGATAATTTTTCTTATCTCAAGGATATGTAATCTCTTAGCCTTATTTATGCTAATGTTAATGCATGTATGGATAAATGTGGTACATGTGCTTAAATAAAAATAACTAAGAAATCTTTTGAATATGTTAATAGAGAATATGAATTATTAAGCTTAATTCATACTAGTCTTGGTGATCTAAAACAAACTTTATCTAAAGGTGGTAAGAAATATTACATTAACATTTATAGATGATTTTTCTTGATATACTAAAGTGTATTTGTTAAGAAATAAAGACAATATTTTTAATATGTTTTTATTGTATAAAGTTAAGGAAGAAATCAATAAAATAAGGACATAAAAAGAGTTCAATCAGATAAAGGAGGTGAATATTTTATTATAACTATTATGAAAAGGAGAGAATAATCCATGGAATTAATCCCCTCATTTTCTTAAATCAAATGGTGTACAGAAACGAAAAATAAAACTTTAAAAGAAATAATAATGCTTGTTAGTTATTTTTCTCTTAAGAATCTATAAGGTGAAGCTATTTTGTCTAAATGTTATTTACAAAATAGAATTCCTTACAAGAGAACTGGTAAGACCCCATATGAGTTATAAAGAGGTTATCCTCCTAATTTCGAAATATTTAAAAGTGTAGGGATATCTTAGTAAGGTGATCTTGCCTGATGTTAAGAAAAGGAAAATAAGCTCAAAAACTTCTGATTGTATGTTTGTTGGTTATGCTAATAATAGTGCTGCTTATAAATTTCTTTTTTAAAAAAGTGATATCCTTAATAGTAAGACTATCATTGAGACAAAGAATGCAAAAGTTTTTGAACATATTTTCCACTTTTTGAGAAAAATTTTCGTTTTCCTACTATTAATATTGATTATGAAAACTCTGATGAGTTGTTGAGGAGCAAAAGACCAAGAAAAGAATGATATTTCAAAAATGATTTTTCACTCATCTTGTTAAAAATGATCCATTATCATTTTCCAATGCAATTTCTTCTTTTGACTCACCTTTTAGGAAAGAAGCCACTAAAAATGAGATTGAATCTATTTTACAAAACAAAACTTAGGATTTGGTACATTTACCACAGGTGTTAAACCTATTGGTTGCAAATGAATTTTCAAAAGGAAATTTAAACTTGATGGTTCTAGTGACAAATGCAAAGTTTGTTTAGTTGCTACAGGTTTTACTTAAAAACATAATATTGATTATTTTGATACTTAAGAACCTATAACTAGAATTTCACCAATTTATATTTTGATTACTTTAGCTTCTATCCATAATTTATTTATTCACCAAATGGATGTCAAAATTGCATTTTAAAATCGTGATTTAAATGAAGAAATTTACATAGTTCAACATGAAGGTTGTGTTTTACATGGTTTTGAAAACAAAGTTTGTAGATTACGAAAATCTTTGCATGATCTTAAACAAACTCCTAAGTAGTGACATGAAAAATTTGACCAAGTTCTATTAAGTGAAGGTTTCTCTTCTATTAAAGTGGATAAATGCATTTACTAAAGTTATTGATGGAAAATGTGTGATCATCAATTTATATATGGATAACTTCCTTATTTTTGGTACTAGTATTAATGTTGGATATGGTACTAAAAACTTCTTAGTTTTCCATTTTGGTATGAAAGATATTATCTTAGTTGTTAAAATCATGAGGAATAAATCTGGTATAATGTTATCACAAGAACATTATGTTCTTAAGAAGTTCAATTATTTTGATGCGAGACTTAGTTTGTACTCCTTATGATGCAATATACTCATTTAATTAAAAACAAAAGTAATTCTGTGGCTCAGTTTGAATGTGCTTAGATTATTAGGAGTCTAATGCATTTAATGAATTGTAGACAATATGATATAGCTTATGTTGTATGCATACTGAGTAGGTATACTCATAATCCCAACTGTGATCATTGGGCTGCTTTAGTTAGACTAACGAAATATTTGAGAGGTACCACTAATAATGGTATTTTATATAATGTATTTCTTGCTATATTACTAAAATGTCGCTAATTGGATCTTTGATTCAAATGAGATAAAATCTACTAATGGATATGTATTTACTCTTGTTGGTGGTGCTATAACTTAGAAGTCAATCAAACAGACTATTATTGCTAAGTTAACAAATGGAATCAAAATTTGTGGCCTTAAGGTTGTCCAAAAATGTGGCTGAATGGTTAAGAAACTTATTAGAAAATATTCCTTTAGGAATAGAACCAACAACTTTCGTGCTTATGCATTGCAAAAAATAAAAATAAAAATATTAATGAAAAATAGACACATTCATTTAAGATATAAAGTGTTCAAGTAGCTACCTAGAAATGGAGTTATATCCATTGATTATGTAAAGTCATAAATGAAATTGGTTGATCCTATGACTAAACCATTAGGAAGGAAACAAATGTTTGAAACATTAAGGGGAATGGGACTAAAGCCAATTTAAGATATCAACAATGAAGGTAAACCAACCCATGTGAATGGTGATCCCATGAATTAGGTTTATATAAGTAATAACAAAGTCATTGATTGATTTTAAAAGGCACTATCAAATATTTATGTCCCTCATATGGTATGTGATTAGTGCCAAACTGCAACTTAAATGAGGATGAGCTAAGCTCTTAATGAACCCCATATCCTTTATGGGTGGTATATTTGGCTATAGTATACACTTAATAGAATCACCTATACAAGGGTGGAATGGAGTTGTTCCTATAAGAATTTGGCTAATCTCTAAAAACCCATGAATAATCAGGAGCACTCATGGCTTACTAGCACAAATACAAAATGAATAGTAGATATGGTGAGGGTGTAATATGACTAATAAGAACTACAATTTACAATATAGGAACTTAAAGTCTCACGATATTTTGTGAGTTGTGACTTATTAGGTTCAGTCTCTAGTTTATAGTCCATAAGACACCAAATTTGAGTTATTGCACTCTAATTTTTAATCTAACAATACTTAATTATTCCTTTATTTATATTCTTTTGAAATAAGTAGGGGATTGTTGTGAAATTAGTTTGTTACTTCAAAAGTATATCTTATTTAGATAAACCTACGTTTTACTTATTCTAAACTTAATTATACTTATCCAGAAAACAAGTGTTTAATATTAGCTTAAATTCTATCTCAACGTTATAAATTTATTTTTATCTTTTCAATGTTAGTGTGCAGACCTTCATGATTGTTAAATATAAGTAATATGTTAAAGAGAGAGAAATCCAAAAGAAACTAAGGAGAGGAGAGATATGAAAACTTGAAATTAAGCTTTCATAGATTTAGAAATTAATAATTCTACGTCAATTTAGTTGATTAGGATTTTTTATGCAATTAATAATAACTAATATTCACAATCAATTAATATACAAAATAATTAAATTAATTAAAAACTATAATTAAAATTTTAAAATAAGTTCGAGCCCTATTATACTATGTCATACACGTGGCAATAAGACCTACTTACTGATTAAAAATATTAAAAGGACTTTACTTTGTTTAATTTTGAGATAATAGATTAAATAGTGCCTAAACTTCTAAAAAAATTTCAATTTAGTGTCAAACTTTTTAAAATTTTCAATTTTGTGACTAATCTTTTAAAACTTGAATAAAGTAGGTTAAAAGATTATCTTTGATGATGTAACATGTCCATTAAATGGTACGTAGTTTTTTATCTATTAGCCATGTCAGCAAAAATAAAATTTTGACTTAATTAATATGAAATTTGAAAGGTTAGTTACTAAATTAAAAATTTTAGAAAGTTTTGCACCAAATTAAAAAATCCACAAGATTAGAAACTTTTTAATTTGTTATCTATTTAAATTTTTTGTCTATTTTTAAAAATATTAAAGTTAAAATTGAATGCTCTAAAGCATTAAAGTTCGAGTTAAATTATGATGAAAATAATAGGTTTCAAAATGCACTTTTTCACCTAAAATGAAACTATAGGATATATTTTTTGACCTTTAAGATTTAGTTGAGAATGTCTAAAACTTGACTCTATTGGGATACCTACGTAAAACTTGAACAACATATGGCTAATATCTTAAGAAACTAGGATATGTATAAGAAAAAAAGAAAGCAGAAAGTTTGGATGATAAGCTATAATAAGATCGACTAGTAGGCTAATTAATTATTTTTAAGTCCAATCAATAATTAAATAACTAAATGATCTTAACTGTTCACTCTGTTATATGATAGATGTACTACATTAAAAATAAATAAATAGGTTATTTTCCTACCTATTAGGATTTACACTTAACATATGCAAAATAATTCGTCAAAAGACATTTGTAAATAAGAAAGGGTTAAATGAGATAAATCAATTTATTTCAAGAGTTTGTGACATGTCAATTTTATCAAAATTTTCAAGTATGTATGAAATGTCTTATATTATAAAAACTATGTATTCAAGATTATGTGATTAATATTTTTTCTATATAAATTTAAGTTACAAGTGGTATTAAAGAAATATTTTTGAGCATATAATTTTTTTCATTTATGTTCATAAAATTTTTTCTTTATCCCTCTCACCTTGAGCCTTTGTATAAAGGCAAACACATCCACCCTTATACAACAATAACCATTCAAGAGTTTCCTCTTTGTTCCAACTATAAAGTTTACATACAAAGGGAACCCTAGGCCTTTAGGAACATAATCTTATTTTCTTTTGGTAAATAACATAATCATATTTTGTTGAAGATCTTTTATCTAGCTTTCAGGATTTTGATGTTTATTCCTTTTGGTCCTTAGTGGGTTTTCATTTTTTTAATGGGTCACTATTGCTGACTTCTTATATATCTAATTTACTATTTAACCATTTAAGATGTATTTTTCATAGTCGATGGTTATCTAACAAAAAATGATATTGTTTTAAGGGTTTGTTTTGTTTTATATGATTTCTTTAAAGAGAAAAGAAACAAAGAAATGGTTGTTACTATAAATTAAAATAAAACAAAGAGAAAAATATCAAGGAATTCATGCAATAAAATGCCAGATCTTTAGGATAATATTTTAATTGCATTTCTCAAACGTCCACGTTAGTATTATTTTATTAATGCATAATATTAAAATAATATCTATTATTTATGCATAAATTCGAATTTATTATTTTTGAGTCACTATAGTGGTAAAACTATAATATTGACATGCTTGAATAAATAAAATGTTAACTATCCATATTGGTTAATAGAATGCATATGAGTAAAGTGACTAATTGTTGATTATTATTATAGAGCATTGTGATTCACCCAAAGGTGAGTTAACTTATTGTGCAAGAGAAGATGTATGCATTTAATTAGGAACATATATTTACTTGTAATTAATTGTCAACAACATTTAAATTGTGATAGTATATTGTAATATCCACCTACATGGAAACTATAGTGTATTTTTAATTATTTATTTTAGATCTATCAGTGAAATTGTATATAATATAACCATTTAGGAATAACTTTTGAAGTTGTTTGTCTTAACTCGCAACCTTCATTTGTTATTGTTTTCTATGTATGGTCTCACTGTGGAATGAATAAGTCACTATTTACTTGGGTGTTTTGGAACTTGCCTTGATATTATTAGAGGATCAAGGTCTTGCTTTTATGGATATGAGTAGTGGGGATATAATCCATACCACATTACATAGGAACATTCCAATAGATTAAGCCTTACGTTTACATGAATGACTATCATGAACAATATTAAGACAACTATTTTAAAAACCAAAGTGCAAGCGAGTACGTGAAGTTAGTGTAATAATGTTTTCATCATACAAGTAAGTCACTTATTGGTATCCTTATGGCAGAACTCACTATTATAAAGTATATTAGGTTATAGAGGATACAAGACTATATTATTAAGATAACCAACATCACAACAAAGCTAAAGATACTAAAAATGATAGTGAATGTCTCTTTTGTGATATAACTTGTTTTGAACTTACTGCCTTTCGTGTATGAATATTTTCAAAAATTTTCAAATTAACTACAATATTATAAAGAAACAAATTGTTTAGTAAGTTTACTAAAAAAGAAGAAAGATTAAAAAGATATATGAGTTATTCTATCAATCTAGTGCATGAAGAAGTAAGTAAAGAATTGAAAGAAAAAGTTGACAAGTTTAAGAGAAGAAGTAGCCTATTAATGCTACAAAAGTCAATCAAAAGGAGTAAAGGTAAGAAATATGTAAATTATATGTAAGAAAGTTGGACATAAATAAAATGATTGCATGAAATGTAAGACTTGGTTAAAAAAGAAAGGTAAATATTATATTAACATGTGTTTTGAATCAAAATTAGGCAAAGCTTCTCTTAATTCTTAATGGCTTGATAATCGTATGAACGTTGCAGTAAAAGGTGTAGAGACTTATCATTTGATCTTAAATTTTGGTCATCAACTAGATATTTTGGAAACTCTTTATGAACCTTTAATTTCTATAAACCTAACTTATGTTTCAATTTTTGATGTTATTATGTTTAAAGAAAATTTTGGACAAGGTTATATAAATTAAAACTTGATAATAATTAAATCTTTCTTTATTGTTCATAGTAATGTTGGAATCAAATGCAGTATGTTAGATGAAAAATTTTTCTCACTTGTAGAATAGACATTTGGGTTATATATCCAAAGAAAGATTGGAAAGATTAGAAAAGAATAAGATTCTTTCAAATTGAGATTTTACTAATCTAACTATATATATAGATTGTAATAAAGGATAGCAAGACAAATATAATAAGAAAAGAGTCATAAGAAGCACTTAACTTCTTAAGATTATAGACACTGATATTTGTGAAACTTTTAATACTCTATATTTTAGTAAAAAATATTTAAGTATCTTTATTGATGACTTATCATAGTATGTTTATGTCTATTTGCTTAAAAAAATTTCAAATAGTGGATGCTCTTAAGATATGCATAATTGCGAAAGTTAATTAGACGAAAAAGACAAAAAGTGTATGATAAATGGAGTGAATACTATGGAAAATATAATGATTCGGGATAATGTACAGGGCTATTTGGAAATTTCCTTAAAAAGACATAACATATATGTATAGTATACTATGTTAAGCACACCTCAACCAAACATTGTGACATAAAGCATAATAGGATATTGATAAATATGGTTAGGAGTATGATAAATAATAGGATATTGATAAATATGGTTGATTACTTTATATATTACCTAGAAAAATCTAAAGAAATTAGGTTTTATTATCCAAATCATAGTTTTAAAATTGTGAAATTGAAAATGCTAGATTTCTTACAAATGATGAAATTAATGGAAGTAATGGATGAAAAAATGTGGATATTTAAGAAATAAAGGTAAATGTACCTTTATCCAAAAAAGCTTCTTAATCTATAGTTATTCCAAATATTGTTTAATTGATAAAAATTGAGACAGTAACAAATAATATTTGAATAAAGAATACGCTCATAATGAACTAACTCTTAATCACCTGTTGTACATGAACCACAAGATACAATACCTTTAACATGATTTAAAGAGAAAGAAAGTTAACCATTTATGATTATGTGGTTTATTTACAAAAGTTAAATATCGATATTTGAATCAATAAATATTTAGTTTTATTTTCACAATTCATAAAATGTGCAAAGTCTGAAAAATGGATTGATACCAATAAAGATAAATTAAAATCTATAGAAGATAACAAAGTTTTGGATCTTGTTGAATTTCCAGAAGGTTTTAAGGAAGTTAGGTAAGAGTTTTCGTAACAAAATGTGACTTAAATAACAATGTTAAACAACATAAGAGCAGACTTGTTGTTAGTGATTATACTAAAAAATGTGATATCAATTATAAAGAGACATTTTCACCTATTTTAGAAAAAGATTCATTAAGGATTATAATGACATTGGTAGCTCAATATGATTTGAAGTTACACCAAATAGATGTGAAAATAGCATTGTTTAATGGGGAAAAGTATTTATGGATCAATTTGAAGGTTTCTTAACAAAACATCAAATGACATGTAAACTTAAAAAGTCAATATATAAACTTAAACAAGCTTCTCAACAATGATATCTTAAATTCAACAATATTATAATGTCTTTTAATATTTAAGAAAACACAATTAATCAATGTATATATCAAAAGATCAGGGTGGAATAGATTTGTTTTCTTAATTCTATATGTTGATGATATTTCATTAATTGCTAATAATTTGTACATGTCAGATGAGACAAATATTTTCTCCCTACGAATCTTGAAATGAAAGATATGAGATATGTTTCATATATGATAGGAATTGAAATTTTTGTAATAGATTACAATAATTATTGTGATGGTCTTAAAAATTTTATATGAAAAGAATTTTAGAAAGATTTAATATGAGAAAGTGTTTAGCAGGAATTGTTTTTATTCAAAAAGGTAAATTTGAGTTTCATATAACATCCAAAGAATATTATAAAACAAAAAGAGATGTAATTAATTCCTTTTACTTCAATTGTAGGCAGTTTAATATATGTGCAACATGTATAAGATTGAATATTAGTTTTATGGTTAGAAAGTTAGAGAAACATCAAAGTAACCTCAAAATTGTTCATTGAAAAGTTACAAAGAAAGTATTAAGGTACTTGTCAAGAACTAAGAAATACAACTTCATATATTCAAGAAATGATCATTTAAAAGTGAATAGGTGCTTGAATTTAGATTTTTATAGGTATCTTGAATGCAAAATATTCATATTTAGTTATCTAGTTTTTTAGCAAATGAACAATATCATAGAAAATACTAAATAGTCTATCACTATTTCATCCATTACGGAAACGAACTTTGTGGTAAGTTTTGCAATCACAACTTATGCATTATGGCTGTAGATATGATTATTCAAGTTATAACATTGAATGACACTTATTTATGATGATACCAACTGAGCTCATTTATGTATTTTTTTCTCATTACTAACTTTATGTTTCATAATAGTGTGCACATTTATATTTTGATATTTTAACAAGAAAGTCTTTTAGGCATAATTGTAGACCATGATGTAATTTATTTGTATTATTATTTATTGACTTGGTATGGCGAATAGCAAATGTTGAAGCATACAAAAGAAAGGATGTTGCACAACCGTCATAACTTTTATCTATTATTTTCTCATATAAAGTTACTTATATTAAACTTAATTTTCATGCATTTGAAGTTGTGCTATTTAATTTTATGATTATTTTATTATTCGACTAGATGGAAGAATATTAGAATATAACTTAATATTGGACTAACAAGTTATTTATATTTAAGTCTTGATAAATAAATAAAACTTAAATAATCATAATTGTTCACTCGATTATATGGTAGACCTACCAAATTAAGTAGGCGTTTGGTTTGAGCATGGGGTTGGCTATGGATATTGGTATAATAGTAGAAGGGGATGGGGGTGGCTATAAAATATAAAAAAATGATGTTTGGTTTGTAACTTAGGTTTCTGTATTAATACCAATAATGTTGTTTAGTTTGTTGCATTAATGCGAATGAAAGATAATATAATACCATTTTACCCTCAATAAAAATGAAAATAATTTGCCGTTCATATGTTTATTGGGGCTATCTCCATATGTTTGTAAAAAAAATTAATCAGTTTCAATGGGGGTCTCGTAATGTCCAAATGCATCAACAACATTTAATACCAAGTAACAAAAACTAGATTGAATACATTAACCAATGTTGCCATAATCCGAGCATTTCGAATTAATTTGCATCGTGTACTTGTGATAGAGGTACGTGCCATAATGTTCTACATTGAAATTAAAGGTAGCTGTTACGTTAACGAATATGAGTACTCACAAAATGAGCAATAATATTGTATGCATATGAACAAGGATATATTCTTAGTTAATCACAACATTATTGTATACATTCGATTTTAGTTATTCAGAATGGGCAATAATATCTATTTATCTGCCTCTTCCAAGTATTTTAGAAACTAGAATTTTTTTTATTTGAATCCAAAAGCACGCAACATATGTAAAGCTTTAAACCATTTTTCTGTTTTATAAATGTTAAACAATAACACCAAATAAATTCAAGAACGTCTTTAGACAATTGCTAAATTGTAAAACCAAATAAAATTAATTCTTCTCTTTATCTAAAGGTTAAGGCTTTATAAAAAAAAGGCATGAATTTTATGAAGAAACAAACGTTGGATAAAGATGAAGGGCTTGCGTCTTTATACAAAGGTTAAAAACTGTAAAAAATGCTTCTGTTTCGTTGTTCTTAACTTTACAAAAAAAATAAACAACCACCAACGTAGAAGACGATTCATTATGTGTTTTTCCTTTTTTTAAGAATTAAAACCACATACGAAAAATCAAATTAAATCATAAAACAATAATTATAAAGGAAAAAAAGGAGCAGATTGGTTTTATGATTTCCATTCAATCTATAACCATATGCACTTTCACATCATCAAACCATATAATAGATTGGTTATTTTTGTCAGGAATCCTACATCGGACAACTATAAGGGCATTTAAGAATTTATAATAGTGGGCAAACCTCCTCCTCTTGAGCTAGCTTTTAGGGGTGAGTTAGGCACTTCTAACATGGTATCAGAGCCAGTTTGTCTCAATGGTTTGGGACGGTGCCCGGTTATGTCCCCTTGCCCAATATGTCCATCAGATGTCCAGTCCTGCTCTAGACTGAGGGAGGTGTGTCAGGAATCCTACATCGGACAACTATGAGGGCATTCAAGAATTTATAATAGTGGGCAAACCTCCTCCTCTTGAGCTAGCTTTTAGGGGTGAGTTAGGCACTTCTAACATGGTA
>JAOQMP010000002.1:40127130-40137208 GCA_027563575.1 Erythroxylum pedicellare
GTGACTTATTAGATTACTAATATATTGACAATAGTTATAAATTCTAATTTTAATTTATAATTAAAATTATATATATTAAAAATTTTAATTAAATAATTTATAATCATAAATCAATATTGACGTCTAGCATTAAACCATGACCATCTAAATATTTAGAATGTCAATTTGGTTTGATTCAACCCTGTCCATGCAAAGTTATAACATATAATTTAATCTTTTCATTATCTAATGCTCTAAGCAAACATAGAGTATGGATTTAGTATATACTTTATTTAAATATAATTATGTTCATTTTTGCTAATTAGTAATTAATTTATAATTCATATTAAAAATTTCCTTTTTTGAATCTCAATTTACTTTGGTCAGATAATTACTTAAATCACTTCTAATTAAGAACAATAAAATATTCTCCTTAATTATTTTAGAAATGACGAATTCTTTATTAACCTATTCAACTGTCTTCATATAATTATGTTATATTCAAGTACCATCGACTAAGCGACTTTGATTAGAATATGTTATAACTAGTCACAAGATATAGTAGTTCTTAACTTTAGTAATCTCGATCAATTATACAACTATTATAATAAGAAAATATATAAACACATAAGCAATATTGCATTCGAGATTCTTATAATCATACTAGTTCAATGAACTTATTATGTAATAAACACCCATATATTTACTTAAGTATCTTTATATTTTAATCTATGAAATTGACTACTTCTTTTATAAATAAAAATATAATGTATATTAGCCTTTTACAGTCTTATTAAAGCAATAACTATATAAATATATATAATAATTTTATTAATAAAATATATTTATCCCATAAACTTATCTTATACAATTAATTAAACAAATATGTATAAGATAAAAAATAATTTTAATTAATTATATCACAAAAAATTTTAACTAATAAATTAGTAACACAAACAAAGCAGGAAAGTTAATGAAAAGAAAATTTTATATGCAAGTTGGATGTAATTAGCTGTTTATATATATATATAAGGAAAATGCATAATTAATAAATATTCTTGTAGTAAAATCATTACAAAATTGGCATTAGGTTAATATATTCTCTAAGTAAGTAATTGACTAATTAAGGAGCAAACCTACCGGTAACGGAAATGGAAATAGTCTTTTACTCTCCCTCTTGCTCTGTGTTGCATATCTTTACCATTATATATAGCACGTATATCCGCTTTTCTATGCTGCGAATTCTAATCTCTCTCACTCCCTCTGGTATGTAGTATGTAGTGTTTTTGACCTCTCTGATCTCTTCACTACCTCTAGTGTTTTCTTGTCTTTCACATTTTCCCGGGAGACCCTTTTCTTGTTTCTCGTAATTGTAACATCTCTTGATTCCAATCACGTTGAAAAGACATGGAAGAGGGTGATCATAATAAGAAAACATCAGATAGCCGAGTAGATGATAGAAAGGATTTAAAAGGGAATGCGCAGAAGGTGGCATTTTACAAGCTCTTCACTTTGGCCGACCAGTTGGACGTGATTTTGATGGTTGTTGGGACGATAACCGCGGTTGGCAATGGACTCGCTCAACCTTTGATGACTATCATCTTTGGACAGCTTGTCAACTCTTTTGGCTCTGCAACGCAATCTGACGTAGTCCACGTTGTGTCGAAGGTGAGTTTTATGTGATGATTTTTCTTGTTTAAAGACATAATGTATCTTCAAAGCTCTACAGCTTAGCTTTCAAGTGAACTTTCTTACAAAGTTCCAAGTTCCAGTTAAATAAACTAGGAGTATTGTTTAACGTTGTCACTTGTCAATATCTATCGAGTTTCATTTGGCTTGTGAAATTGATTTCATTTTCTTATTGGAAAAAGCATCTGTAATTGGTTTTCCTGCTGCAGAATATATTCATCCAATGTCGTTTCCTTTCATGTAATTTTCAGGTATCACTAAAGATAGTATACTTGGCTATTTTCTCCTGCATTGTCTCTTTTCTTCGTAAGTGCAGGTTCTTCTATCTGAAACTCTTTTAGGTCTTAAATTATGCATTCTTGAATTGTCACTCACTCTCATGATGCTAATAGTGGCACGCATAGGTGCAAAAATCATATTCAGGGTCTGAAAATTTGAAGGAAAAACACCACTAGCTTGGTGGTCAATGTGAAGTTCTGTTATTATGAAACCATTAGGAGCTCTAGAATGCTGATATCTTGGAATATGCTAAGATTTATGATTTGTTTCAAGTCAGGAACTTGCCATAAGAATCATATTTTTGGTCACGTTTAGCATTTACTTTCACAAAATTTATATCACCGAGTTTTACTGTCAAACTAGCTATATCGTAATGTTGTAATATAAGTTTGCCGGAATTCTATATTATGGTTGCAGAGGTTACATGTTGGATGATTACCGGAGAAAGACAGTCTGCTCGCATTCGAGGGTTGTACCTGCAGACAATATTAAGACAAGACATTGGCTTCTTCGATACCGAAACAACAACCGGTGAGGTTATTGGAAGAATGTCTGGTGACACGGTCCTGATACAAGATGCCATGGGCGAGAAGGTAATGACATTACCTGCTTCTATAAAAGCACTGTTACAAGATAATGATAAAGCTTTTCGTTTCATGCTGACTCCAGATAACTATGCTCATTCCTCTAGTTTCTTATTTCCAGGGGCATCTTTTTGGGCTTCACTAACTATTTTTCTTCGTCTATTCATTGGCAGGTTGGGAAATTTATACAACTGATGACAACATTTATAGGCGGCTTTGTGATTGCTTTTATAAAAGGATGGCGTCTTGCGGTGGTTCTGCTTTCCTGCATTCCTGTTCTCGCGCTTGCTGGTGGAGTTATGGGAACTACCATGACAAAAATGGCCACCATCGTACAAGCCTCCTACGCAGAAGCTGGAAATGTTGTAGAACAAACCGTTGGTGGCATCAGAACGGTCAGGCATAAGGAACGATACCCTTATTAATTTATTGTTTGTTTCCTGTGTATAATATCTTGTTCATTTAATGCACTTCTCCAGGTTGTATCCTTCACCGGAGAGAAGCACGCCATTGGAAGATATAATGAGAAACTAAAAACTGCATACAAAGCTGCTGTTCTACAAGGGCTAGCTTCAGGCCTGGGAATGGGTGTGATAATGTTTATTGTCTACTCCAGTTACGGACTCGCAACTTGGTATGGATCCAAGTTAATTATAGAGAAAGGTTACAATGGTGGAAACGTCATAACTGTTATTTTTAATCTGATGATAGGTGGAATGTAAGTTCTTTCTGATGATCGCTGATTTAACTGATATATCCTGTTGATAGCTGCTGAATATGATGTATTGTTGGAATAGGTCATTGGGTCAGACGTCTCCTTGCATGAATGCATTTGCAGCAGGGCAAGCTGCAGCATATAAAATGTTTGAGATAATCAAACGTAAACCGAAAATTGATGCCTACGCGAATGGAGGATTGGTTTTAGAAAAAATCAATGGTGAAATTGAACTGAAAAATGTCTATTTTAGATATCCTGCCAGGCCTGATGTTCAGATCTTTTCTGGATTTTCTTTACGAGTCCCCAGCGGTACAACTGCAGCTTTAGTTGGGCAAAGCGGCAGTGGCAAGTCAACTGTTATCAGCCTTATTGAAAGATTCTATGATCCTGATTCTGGTGAGGTGCTTATAGATGGTACAGATTTAAAGAAATTGAAGCTCAGTTGGATAAGGGAGCAGATTGGTCTAGTTAGTCAGGAACCTATTCTGTTTCTAACAACCATAAAGGAGAACATAGCTTATGGGAAAGAACATGCAACAGATCAAGAGATTAGAACTGCCATTGAACTTGCCAATGCTGCAAAATTCATTGACAAACTACCAAAGGTAACACCGCATTCCTTTACTGTATCAATATATTCTTGGAAGAATCTTTTAACTATATGGATCAAGGTTGCCTTCATAATTAGTATTATCACGTTGACTTTACCAGGGACTTGACACGATGGTTGGTGAGCATGGAGCTCAGTTATCAGGTGGACAAAAGCAAAGAATTGCAATTGCCCGAGCCATACTGAAGAATCCAAAAATTCTCCTCCTTGATGAAGCAACAAGTGCACTTGATGTCGTGTCTGAACGCATTGTCCAGGATGCGCTGGTGAGAGTTAGGAGCAACAGGACGACCGTGATCGTTGCCCATCGCTTGACAACCATTAGAAATGCAGACATGATAGCAGTTGTGCAGACAGGAAAAATTGTGCAAATAGGTAACGCCACATTTACTGCTTGATCTTCTGATGTCTAGTTTTACCAATCTAAATTAAGCTCGACTAGACATATATTTTAGGAACACATATGGAGTTGATTAAGGATTCAGAAGGGGCCTACTCGCAACTTGTTTGGCTCCAAGAAGGAAATAAGGAAGCTGAATTCTCTCAACCAAAGGATACGAATAAAGTAGAAGATAACATAGACTTCAATATGCACATGTCGAGGTCTCAGAGCCATGGGAGATCTACCCGGAGGTCCACAAGTATAGGTTCACCAGTAAGCAGGCACTCATTCACACTCAACACCTTTATCATGGGTATGCCTAGCTCTGTTAGTTATCATGAAACCAAAGAGAATGAAAAGAGCATTCCTAGAAGGGAAAAGGATAAAGAAGTTTCTATGAAACGGCTTGCTAGTTTGAACAAGCCAGAGGTACCAATTTTGTTCATGGGGACCATTACTGCAGTAATTAATGGTGGGGTGTTTCCAGTTTTTGGTCTTTTGATCTCATCATCCATCAAAATGTTCTTTGAACCACCAAAGGAGTTAAAAAAAGATTCCAGGCACTGGGCTATAATCTACGTGAGCTTGGGCATAGTATTGCTCATAACTCAACCACTGCAGAATTTTCTTTTCGGAATTGCAGGAAGCAAACTGATAGAAAGAATTCGTTCAATGACCTTTGAAAAGGTTGTTCATCAAGAAATCAGCTGGTTTGATGATCCTGCAAATTCAAGGTTTGAAAAGGAAATAGTTTCTTACTCTTGAATTTTGTATGGGGCCAAGAAGTTTAAGAGAGAAAAAAAGAAGGAACTAACTGCAAATACTTTTGTATTACAGTGGTGCACTTGGTGCAAGGTTATCAACTGATGCATCTATGATTAGGAGTCTTGTTGGGGATACCTTGGCCTTAATCGTGCAGAATGCGTCCACAATCCTAGTGGCACTCATTATAGCATTTGCATCAAACTGGATATTGGCTTTTGTAATGCTAGGAATATCACCTTTGCTACTGGGTCAAGGGGTAATGCAAACCAAGTTTATGAAGGGATTCAGTGCAGACGCAAAAGTTAGTACTGTTCAATGCATTTTTCATGCTCTAAAGGTTTCATACATTGTATGCAGTTACAAAAGTTGTTGACTTCGAATCGCAGCTCCTGTATGAAGAAGCCAGTCAAATAGCAAATGATGCAGTTGGCAGCATCAGAACTGTTGCATCGTTTTGTGCTGAGAAGAAGGTGATGGAATTATACCAGAAGAAATGTGAAGGACCTGTCAAACAAGGTGTTCGTCTTGGACTTGTAAGTGGTACAGGCTTGGGCTTCTCGTTCTTTGTGCTTCACTGTGCAAATGCTTTTATTTTCTACATTGGATCTGTTCTGGTGGAACGAGGGAGAGCAAGCTTTGGAGAAATATTCAAGGTACGATCTGACCTCTCCCATCAAATGCCTTTCTTAGTCTCTCAGAACCAGTACTATTCCAGTTTATGCCACCAATGTTTGCAGGTCTTCTTTGCACTGACAATTGCAGCCATTGGAGTGTCACAATCCAGTGGCCTGGCTCCAGACACCAACAAAGCCAAGGACTCAGCAGCTTCAATATTTTCAATTCTCGATAGGAAGCTAGAAATTGACTCGAGCAGTGAAGAAGGCCTTACATTAGCAAATGTAAATGGGAATGTCGAGTTTGAACATGTCAGCTTCACATATCCAACGAGACCAGATGTTCAAATCTTCAGAGACTTTTCTCTTAATATCCCCTCTGGAAAGGTATCGTTACTACTACAAAATTAGGACTCTTCTGTGATTTAGTTACTGACGTTCTCCAGCTGTGCCTGTCATGATATTCTTCTGTTGCAGACCGTTGTTTTGGTTGGAGAAAGTGGTAGCGGCAAGTCTACAGTAATCAGTCTAATAGAAAGATTTTATGATCCTGATTCTGGTCATGTATCATTAGATAATGTGGCAATAAAGAAGCTTAAACTGAGCTTTCTGAGAAAACAGGTGGGACTGGTCAGTCAAGAACCAATACTATTTAACGAAACAATCCGCGCAAATATTGGTTATGGGAAGCAAGGAAATGTTAGTGAGGAGGAAATAATAGCCGCCACAAAAGCATCAAACGCCCACAACTTCATAAGTTCCTTACCACATGGCTATGATACCCGTGTAGGAGAACGAGGAGTGCAGTTGTCTGGTGGACAGAAGCAAAGAATAGCCATTGCAAGAGCAATTCTTAAGAATCCCAAAATTCTTTTGCTTGATGAGGCAACCAGCGCATTGGACGCAGAGTCGGAGCGCGTAGTACAGGATGCACTAGATACGGTAATGGTGAATCGAACCACAGTAGTTGTAGCTCATCGCCTCATCACCATAAAAAATGCTGACATTATTGCTGTAGTAAAGAATGGAGTAATTGCTGAGAAGGGAAAGCACGATGCCCTCATGAAAGTAAACAATGGGGCTTACGCATCTTTAGTATCACTTCACATGAGTGCAACATAAAGGGCTTGTAATTGGGTTACAGTGTATGTAATGTATTCCCTCTCCTGGCACCGCCACCAGTACGCTTTAGTTTACTAATCATTTCTTCAGGATTGGTCTTCTGATGTTCAGAAACTTGATTGAGAGTCTAAAGTTGAGTTACGGTGTTATGATTTCTACACTACAAACGACATACTTCCTTTGGAAATTTCCAAGTATTGACAATGCAGTTGCGATTTCTAAATATCAAGAAAACCACGGGAGACTTTTCTGAAAGATCATCAAGCATCGCAGAGCGACATAGTGTTAGGTTACTAGAAAGACACGAGAGAAATGGTTGATAGTGTGGATTCTTTATTAAGGTGGAAATCAGTAACGAGGAAATTACAGGTAACATTCGAGAAGTGCCATTCTCTCCATAGACATTTTCATTCCTAGTACATTTTTGCTTACCTCTTTCTACTCCTCTTGGCCAGCTAAATAGTTCCTAACCTGACACCCTTCCTTAACGACCATGCCTCTTCAGCCTTTTAGAGTGCCACTTTGTCCTCAAGGTGAAAAGCTGAATAATGGATGGAGTCATAGGGTTCCTATAATCCCTCAAATTTTGGAAAATGTTCCCATTTGACAGGTACTTCAGTAGGGCTAGTAGCGTCCTGCCTATGACAAACCCCCAAGATCTCTTCGGATTCGACTTTCCATTCCAAATCAGCTTGAAGAATAGGAGGAATCTCTAAGCTGGCGTGTTAGTGCCCATTGCAACTTTAAGATGTGATAAAATCGGACCGACAGTGGTTGAGTCTCGCATTCCTAAGATGTGAACATCCCTTCAATGTTGGTCTGCCTGTTTTTCATTCATTCATATGCTACACTTAATTACTGCTTCATTTCTTTAAGCATCAGGTCTCGTTCATTTAACTACTCCTCTACACTGGCATTATACGTACGCCCATCTGAGTAGTGCAGTAAAGGTGGTGGCTCCCTTCCATATATAATTTTAAAAGGGGTGCTTTGCTGATTGTGTGAAAAGCACTATTATGCTAATGTTCACACTATTGTAACTATTACAAAGGTTTTTTTAGACATCTAACTTATACCAAAATTGCATCTACTTCTTTACACGACAATCTCATTTAGGTTCGTTTAAGCAAGACTCATCATTTTCATGTGATCGATGACCAATAAAACTCTATTTTCAAAAGTCTCATGACCCTTATAATATTTAACTTACACTTTTGCAAGAATATTATGAAAGTATTAAATAATCATAGTCAACAATAAATACACAAAAACTACAGTAAAAATTAACTTTTATTATTTCCTCAAAAGTATACAAAGGAATGTTCTCTCTCAATGTGTTTCCTAACCCTCTTCTCTCTTTTTCAAGAACAAGACTCAAATAAGTTATTTATAGGAATCTCTGACTTTACAATTCATTATCCTAATTGAACTGAACTAGCTAGATCACATCTTATCCTAATCAAATTACATCACATTATCAAATAAAATGACATCTTCATCTAAATAGGACTCTATCTGATATGATTTATGTACATCACAACTAACAAGTTAAGAGATTACATCTATCTAAGAATGATACATTCATATTCACGAAGATCTCCACTATCTTTAAATGATCCTCCCACAAGGTCTTTATTTTTTAGAGCTTATGTATATATACTGTGATCTTATCTATCACATCATTCAAGATCTCTACTTGATTTCTATCCATTGATGATGAGTCAGCCAAGCCCAAAGCATTTCACAGCACACTGATCCGGTCCAATGCTTCCCCATGTCAAATCCATTAGTCATAGTTTGTCTATTTGAGCTCACATTAAGTTCTTAGAGCTTTCACATGTCTTCCTCATACATGTGATCCAACTAACCTTCAACTCAAGGTCCATCTAAAGTTATTTTATGACCTCACATCCCAATCTTGTATTTCGTCGAAGATTTCCGCCAATGTATACCAATGCTTGACAATTCCCATTTTTCTTGTAGACTCATATGTCTTTACCTTGTTTCATCAACCTAAGTATTAAACATTGGTCAAGGCTCACCAATGCCTACACAATTTTGCTATTAGAACTTAAGAGTCTAACAATAACCACTTACTTCAGGAGTGGGGTCGTGTATGCATAAAACAACGTAGATATGTTTCGAGACAACAATTGACTACTTCAGTTTGGCAGTCAGTTTGGAGATGGTAGGTAGAACTGCGTCGTAGCTGGGCTTATTATAGGCAAAATGATTGATAAAAACCTTATCTTTGTCAGACACGATAGATCTTGAAAATCCATGAAACTTGACAACATGCTAGACAAATAATTCAACCACAAAGGAGGTAGTGTAGGGATGTTTGAGAGTGATAAAATGAGCATGTTTACTAAGTTTGTCTACTACCACCAAAATTGCACTCAACCTTACTGATTTAGGTAGTCCTTCTATAAAATTTATGGAGATATTATCCCACACTTGTTTTTGAATAAGAAGAGGTTGCAGTAATCCCGCTGGAGAAAGTGATAATGTTATGTTTTGTTAACAAATTGCACAATTGTTCCTATGTTTCTTTATGTCAGCCTTCATCCCTTCCCAATAGAGCTCTGCAATCATTCACTTATAGGTGTTCGAGTAGCCCGAATGCCCTCCAAACAAGCTGTCATGAAATTCAACCAAAATTTTTGGAATTGGATTTGAGGTTTTAGAGATCACTAATATATTCTGGTAGCGAAGCTGCCCCTAACCAAACTCCATTTAGGTTTGCAATTTGGATCTATCTTCAATGCTTGATTTACCTGAATAACTACTACATCGACGCACTATGCCACTGTAATATGCAAGAGTTTGGGCATGCAAGAGAGAGCATATGTCACTTTGTTTTCCCCTCCTGGTTTATATTCAATCTCAAAATTGTATCCTAATAACTTAGTTAACCATCGTTGCTACTCCTCAATGACGATTCTTTGCATAAGTAGGTGTTTCAAGCTGTGTTAGTCAGTTTTGACCAAAAAATTTTTGAATAAGATAACGCCACCACTTTTAGACTGCAAATCTTATAACCATGAGTTCCCTTTCATAAACGAACTTCAGGCAGGCACACTCTTTCAAAGTTTGGCTGAAGAAAGCTAGAGGTTGACTCAACTACATCATCACTGGCTTTAGTCTCGAACCTGATGCATCTGCCTCGATAACAAATTATTCATCGAAATTGGGAAGTGCTAGTGTTGGTAGCTATACCATGACCATCTTAAGATGCATTGTTATAGTCGCTTCTTCGCTCCACTTGAATGCATCCTTCTTTAACAGGTATGTTAATGGAGGTAGCTCCCCCAACTGACAAAAAACTTCTTGAAA
>JAOQMP010000002.1:40138941-40153909 GCA_027563575.1 Erythroxylum pedicellare
TTATGCCAATCTTAATTCTTTAAAACTACTTCAAGAAAATGATCTTGTAGTCAGAATACCGCCAATAGCTGAGAACAAGGATGTGTGTGAAGTCTGTCAATTCGGAAAACTTAGTCAGACTCCATTTCCAACTGACCAAGTATGGAGAGCCTCTGCAAAACTTGAGCTAATTCATACTGATGTGTGTGGTCCGATGAGTATTCCTTCTCACAGCAATAACAAGTATTTTCTGTTATTCATTGACGATTTTACTAGATATTGCTGGGTGTATTTTCTGAAGCAGAAGTCTAAAGTGTTCAGCTGTTTTAAAAGTTTTAAGGCTCTAATTGAAGCACAATCTGGCTATCTTATCAAAACTCTTAGATCAAATAATGGAACTGAGTATACTTCAACTCAATTCAAGGAATTTTTGCAGCAAAAAGGCATACATCATCAGCTTATAGTCGCTTATACTCCACAACAAAATGGAGTAACTGAAAGGAAAAATAGATCAATTTTAAATATGGCCAGATGTCTCTTATTTGAAAAGAATTTGCCAAAGACGCTATGGGCCAAAGCCGTAAATACTGCAGTATATCTTCAAAACAGGCTGCCAACTAAAGCTGTAAGCAACAAGACTCCATATGAAGCGTGGTTTAGAAACAAACCAGTTGTAACTCACTTGAAGATTTTTGGAAGCTTGTGCTACACTTTCATTCCAGAAGCAAAGAGAGGTAAACTTGATCATAGAGCAAAAAAGAGGATTCTCATTGGCTATAACAATGAATCGAAAGGATATAAAATTTTAAATCCTCTTACTTATCAAGTTTATATGAGCAGAAGTATTAAAGTGGATGAAAGTAGTCAATGGGATTGGACAAAAATGGAGTCAACCAAATTACAAAAGGAAGCTTCACTGGAGCTGTTGGAACAATGTGAAACTCCTCCTATCATCAATGATGAATTTGAAGATGAAGATGATTATGTAGTTAGAGGAACAAGATTCCTTGAAGATATCTATAACAGGTGTAATTTTGTATCTCTGGAACCCACTCTAGCTGAGGAAGCCTTGCTTATTCCTGAGTGGAAAGTTTCCATGGAGGAGGAGATCAGAATGATTAATAAAAATGAGACCTGGAGTCTAGTTTCTAGACCTAAAAATCAGCAGGTGATAGGAACTAAATGGATCTTTAAGATGAAATTAAACGCAGATGGTTCTATCAATAAATACAAGGCAAGACTTGTGGTGAAAGGGTATGCTCAACATCAAGGAGTACACTATACAAAAACTTATGCTCCTGTTGCAAGGTTTGACACAATAAGGTTGATTCTCGCACTTGCAGCAAGTAGGGATTGGCAACTGTTTCAGCTTGACGTTAAATCGGCCTTCTTAAATGGTTTCTTGGAGGAGCAAGTTTTCATTAAGCATCCTGAAGGTTTTAATGATGGTAATAATCGTGTATGTCTATTGAAGAAGGCACTTTATAGCCTAAAACAGGCACCAAGGGCTTGGTATGAAACAATTGATAGTTATTTGTTGGAATTAGGATTCATTAGAAGTCTTAATGAGGCAACACTTTACGTCAAGCTATTGAAAAAGGAGATTCTTGTTGTTCCAATTTATGTAGATGATCTCCTGGTTACTAGCAGCAATCCGAAACTAGTCGAAGAATTTAGAATCAAGATGCAGAAAGTATTTGAGATGAATGATTTGGGGATTGTGTCTTATTTTCTCGGTTTAGAAATCAAACAATCTGAGCAAGGCATCTTTGTGTCTCAACAAAAATATGCTGGTGAAATTCTAAAGAAATTCAATCTTAGTAACTGTAAACCAGTGAGTACACCTACTGTCCATGGAGAAAAATTGAAGAAAAATGATGGTGCTCAACTTGCAGATGCTTCTCTTTACCGAAGTATGGTTGGTTCTTTGCTTTATCTTTCAATTTCTAGGCCCGATATCATGTTCGCTTCAAGCTTGCTATCAAGATTTATGAATGAACCATCAGAAATCCACTTAGTAGCAGCCAAGAGGGTGTTCAGATATGTACGAGGAACTTTAAGTTTTGGCTTACTGTATAGAAAAAACTCTTCAATCAAGCTTCTGGGATTCTCAGATAGTGACTGGGCTGGTTCAGTAGAGGATATGAGAAGCACCAGTGGCTATTGTTTTTCTTTGGGTTCAGGTATCATATGTTGGGGAACGAAGAAGCAATCTTAAATTGCACAATCAATGGCAGAAGCTGAATATGTTGTTGTTTGTGCAGCTGTAAACCAAGCAATCTGGTTAAGGAAAATT
The DNA here is from genome assembly GCA_027563575.1 of Erythroxylum pedicellare. Classification (NCBI taxonomy): domain Eukaryota; kingdom Viridiplantae; phylum Streptophyta; class Magnoliopsida; order Malpighiales; family Erythroxylaceae; genus Erythroxylum; species Erythroxylum pedicellare. Next base: position 40,141,217 of record JAOQMP010000002.1, read on the forward strand.
ATGGTTGATTTGAATCTTCAGCAAGAGAAAGCTACAGAAATTCTTTGTGACAACAAGTCAGCAGTGGCAATGGTGATGAACCCTGTTTTTCACGGCAAAATAAAACACATCAAGATAAAATATCATGCCATAAGGCAAACTGAAAAAGACAATGAAGTAATGATTAGACATTGCAGTGGAGATGATCAAGCAGCAGATATCTTTACAAAGGCATTGCAGAAACCAAGATTTGAATTTCTTAGATCACTCATTGGTGTTCATTCCATCACATGCCTCAAGGAGGAGTCTTGAGAAATCTACTGTAATGATGTATTTTTTTGATGCATGTGTTGTCATTTTTATTTTGATATTTTGTAATCCTCCATTAATTAGAAGTGTTGTAAATTTGTGGAGGAGCTTAAAATATGTAAGTTTGGTGAACAAACTTCCTTAAATCAAGGAAGTTTGGCTGACAAACTTTTTGACTAAAATGATGTATAAATATGTTAGTAGTTTACAGCAATGCAATTTCTCGAAGAACAGAAAACTTTTGTTCTTTGTTAAAAATGCATTCTATGCTCTCTTCTTCCAGCTCTGCCAACACACTTAAGCCCTGATATCACATCATATCAACCAAGATTGAAAGGCAAGAAATCCTCTACTACTGTGACTTGTTACAATTGAAGTACAACCTCCTTGCAGATTTATGTACCTGGTACAGGTGTGTGAGTTCCCATTGGCAACCTATAGTTTGTTGTCTCTATGATTGGAATGTCCAGTTTTGCCACCAGCTTGTCACTAATAAAGTTATGAGTTGCCCCACAATCGACGAAGACCGTCACCTCCTAGCTTTCTATCGTTCCTCGCAGTTTGGTCGAGTGAAGAGAGTTTAATCCAATGACTGAATTTAGTGCCAACTAGATTTCTCCCACCTGCAGCAATATGCTTTAGCATCTGATTGGCCTTCGGCTACCCCCATCTTGCTTTTTGTTTTGTCATTTTTACACTTACGTCCCACGTGATATTTTTCATCACACTTGAAGCATAACCCCTTCTCCCTCTTTGCTTGAATTTCAATTGCAGACATTTGTTTGAAAGGTGAATCAAGGTTGCCAAGTGTACTAGTCACGAATATTTTGGGTGGGTTTACTGTGTTGGTACTAGAGTGGGTGGTTGGTTGGATTAAAATTAATTGGGTTCTTGTAAGTTGGGTCTAGGATGTGTATCAGTTTATAGATAACAGTGGAGCTCCAATTAGCTGGCGTCTTCTTTAAACTTTCGGCCACATCATTTTCCTAGACTGGGTTCAAAACCATGTTACCCTCTTCTAACCTCTCAGTTGACTCCACTAACTCCAATAACCCCAAGCAATTCATCTTCATTAGTTCCCCTTTGACACCTTCATCAAGCCCATTAAGAAATATTGTCTTTAATTTGTCATCATCTACGTGTTTTAGTGGAGTGGTTAATGCCTCAAACTCCTTCCAGTACTGCATCGTAGAGTATGTTTGTCACAATGACAGGAGATGATGTTGATGAGTCCTTTTGTGTTTTGGCAAGTACCTTGTCAAAAGCTATGTCTTTAACTCATCCTATGTTAGTATAGGTCGTCGATTCTCCTCCCATTGTAACCACACCAAGGCAGCGCCCCGAAAGCACACCCCTGCTACTTCCCACTTTTTTGTTTCACCCAGTTTGTTGATGACGAAGTATCTTTCTACTTGAAAAGCCCATAAGGTTGGGTCATCCTCACCGTAGTAAGTGGGCATCTCTAATTTACGATCATGCCTGATGTGGCAAATTGGAACATGACCCTTCTACTCCACGAGTCGCCTCTGTTGCTGGGCTTGTTGTTGGGTTGGGGGTCATGTCTCCACTTGATTATGCTATACTTTGGCAAAAATGGAGCTCTTGTGAAGAGAATTTAGGACCTAATCCAACATTTGGTTTAAAGAAGAAACCGAACCGAAGAGTCAAGATGAGACATATGACTCTCGATCACCGACAACTTCTCTTTCATATTTTCTACTCTTGCTTCCATTTTTGCAGCTAGCATTCCCAAGGCTCTGAACCAGCTCTAATACCAAATTTATTAGGTTACTAGAAAAATAGAAGAGAAATGATTAATAGTGTAGATCCTTTATTCCTGGGGAATCAGTGAGGACCAGACAACACTCAAGAGAAGCATTCTCTCCATAGACATTTCCATTCCTAGTACATTTTTGCTTGTAAGTGAGTTGTAAGATCATTGCATTTCCATACTGAGAGAAATTCTGTGGACAGTAGTTTTATGCACTCTATACAACTTTACAGCCAGTTAGCCAGAACCTGGCTAAGCATTTACGAAGTGTTCCATTGCAAAACATTATGAGCATGAAAGCATGAACCCAAGGCAAATGCTAAAGTCTATCTAACCATCAACGTGCAGGATTTCTAATCAGTGTTACTGAATTCAAACCAAGAACTCTTCCAAATAGGGAAAAAGAAACAGCTTTACTTCCCAAAAAAGCAGTTGCCATCTTGACGATTCAGTAGAAGAATATACAACTAAAATGACCACTTTGTCCTGACAATATAATCTGTAGTCAAGAGAATAAACCTTTTAAAGGACCACAATGACTAGCAAGATGCACACTTTTTCCTTCAAATATCCAACGTCCAAAGTCTTAAATTTGTGTCCAATATTAAGTTTGAAAATTTTTGGGACCTAATCAGAAACGCAACAGACACTTAGTAAACTTCTGCAGCCAAATTACTGGAGGGTATCCTCTGGCGTTTCTCGACATAAGCTGATGGGAACCATCCTGCTTTACCTTTACATTCTCCTTCCGACCATCCACTTGGACTCACCTGCAAAAGAGATGAAGCATTAGTGGTGAGCGAATCTTATTCCAGGTGATTGCCTAAAGTCGTAACGAGAGATTTATTTTTTGACTACAGTATGAACAAGCAAAGTATTTACTAATATAATGCACAGCTTGGTGGTAGGAAAATCTGGACCAGAATGAAACCACACCAGTAGGACCCAATGTATTTCGTTTCAGAAAGCAGAAAAGAAAATCTGGAAAACTTTTGCTATCCAGCCACACCCTCCCAGCCCAAAATACTCACCCACCAACCCACACAAATGCACAGAGAAAACATATTTCAGGAGTTTCATGCATAAATTTCTACATGTCAAATTCATAATTGTCTCGATGAAACAATTGAATTATTGATGCAGTTTTCACGGATTCTAGCTGTGCAATGTCTCTCAGATTATCCAACAAATGAGAGCATTTTAGATTTTCAAAAGTAAGATGCAAGTGAAGGAATAACTTCAAAGCTCAGGCTTCTTCACACACAACTCTGGATGGACACTCAACTCGGCTTTTATGGTGATGCAAGCAAATCAGCAGTCAGAGAATTTGAGCATCACAAATGAATCTATCAATTATAAGGATGCTATCATTATGCCATATTATAAATATCAAGAAAAAGCTGAACACCTTTCGTACAACAACATAGTCGCCCACTGCCAAGCTTAGTTCTTTCTCTGTTTCAGCAATGAAAGAGTGTTTTGCCTGAAAAGGTCGAAGCAAACATAAAGCATTAAAATATTTAGAAAAACTGAAAAATTTATCTCCAAGTTTCCATGCCTATTACATCAAACTTACTTCGACCAAAAAGTATGTTGTTTTCCCCAAATCATTTTCTGATGGGATCACTTGAGAATGAATCACTGGTGGAGCAGCCTCTTTTTGCTGTTTCTCCAAGACCATCTAACACAGCAGCAAAACAAGATATTACCGTCAGATGGATAAAATGTTTTTCATTAAAAAAAGGCTTGTAGCATCACTATTCTTGAGCTAACCTCTGCTTCAACCTCGCTAAGGATAGCAGCAATTCTCAAATGATAATTCTTTTCACCCTCAACCTGCAGAGCACAAGTGCATCATGCATATCAAACTTAAATCTGACTCTGAACTTTGAAATGCAATATTTATCCTAGAATTATGTCTACACACCATGGAAACAAGTCTCTGGAAAGTCAGTCTTTGCTGCTGTGCTTCAACAGCTGCCAATGCAGCTGCAGCTTCCTTACCGAGGACAGCCATGTTTGCTTTTAGTTCTTTCATTTTCGCCTCAGCTGCATGAAGCTTTGCAACATTTTCAGGAATTGGGGCTTCCCTTACCCGTGCTTGTCTTCTCGAAGCCTCTGTTGCCTGTATGCTTTAAATGGTGAAATATAAGTGATAAGTTTTCAAGGAACAGCTATGAGTAAAGAATACAACTGTGGTCAAACCTTGCCAAATATTTGGCATGGATAACTTGGTGAAATAGGATACCACTTATAATTACCTGTGTCTCAGCTTCCTGTCTCATTCGACTATACCGCTGAGCTAAGTGCCGGGCATCCTCCAGAGGAGCACCAGAACTCATTGCTCTCAGTGGATCCAATATCTGGAATAAAGTGCAAATATAAGGAGTCAAACATCAGATCCAATATTTAAAATGTGAATCATTCATGGCCTATCATAAAATCATATTTAACCAAATAAAAATGATTCAAGAAAAGTTGATTTGAAAGACTAAAGGAATTTTGAATTGTTGTATAGGTTTAAGATAACATCTTTTAGTTACAATCCCTTTATTTTGAAAAGGTTGTGATAGATAGCTTCAATGAATTTCCCATAGCAAACAACATAGTAAATACTAGCAGTTAAATTTCAACAAAGTTTAATACACTTTCTTGTGCCATGTAAACCTTATGCACTCAACTTTTGTGTAGTTTATATGATAGAATTACCTTCCATCTATAGTACTTGGATGCAGACAGGTTACAGACCATTACAGAAAATACTGCAAAATATTTCAGAAAGGTACATAAAACTAGGAACTATGCCATGCACTTTCATCTCATTTTTACAATTTAAAAGCATGTACTTCTACTGTTCCAACAATCAATTGAAAATCCCAAAACATTAATTTGCAAGCCAATGCAAGCATAGGAGAATGCTATGTATAAAAACATGAGTTAAAATAAAATTTTGTCAGCCCTAAATATGAACAAACAGCTTGACTCCTCAAGCAGCAGTTATGCATGACTAAAAATATAACATAACAAAGATAAGGGATTAGCTCTTTTCTGTGTATTGGTCAACCTGGGAAGAATACAGTCGATTCAATTCGTCCTGCTCCCTCTCCACATGTTTCCGAGCATCACCATAGATACCAGCAGTCTTAGCTAATATGTTGTCATTTACATTCTCAGTTCCATATCTGCAGCAGTCCTCAGACAACTTGGTTCCTAACATCCAACTAGTTTTGATAAGAAAAATGTATGAAAGAAGCGCTTCATGACCATACAATATGCTAACAACTTGAAAGGGAAAAGTCATAGTGACCACTTGACAGCGTTAGCAAACACACTCCCTACACCTATATCAGGAGAAAACGTAGTTGCACAAAATGTAAACACAATTTTCACCTGCTTCGATGTGCTTATAGCCTATAGCAGTAAAGGTTTCTGCTGCTCTAATAATATCTTTCTGAAAATCCTGAAACAAGGAGAACGGGATACATTAAATGATAGCTATTATAAGCATAGGAAATCAGCAGAAAAAAGAATAGCCATAACATGAAATTAACCTACCCTCCCAGCACGAGTTGATCTGTACAGTTTCTCCAGCTGATGATGTCTCTCCATCTCAAGCTCATCAATAACCATAACATCTGAGCTATCGTAACCACTGCCACTGAACTGTTTGATGACAGCCTGAAATCCAAACAAACATCATGTAGAACCAAAATTTTCAATTGTCTTAACTGAATAGTAATGGGTACAACTAACCCCAATGAATATGAATTAAGCGAATCCAAATTTCCTATAAAATGCTCTCTCTCTCTCTCTCCTTATTCCTACACTTCCCAGCAACCCCGCAAGCATGATAAAACTAAAACGTTTAAGAAGAAAATAAATCAAATCAGTGAAATTAAGGAAAATGAAAGTCACTGACTTGTTGCTGCTTGGCAACTTGTTCTCTGAGCTTGCTGGCTTGTTTCCTTAAAGCATCCATTTTTAGGTTTCTCGACACCACAAGAATAATCTTTTCCAGTTGGAAGAAGAACAAGCTTTCCTTTGGAATTGGATTAGATCAAACAAGTGCCAGATCTGTCAAATGCTCTCTCTCCTTTCCTTCGTCTTCTGTATGATTTCATATCATCACACCATCGCTGGAATTTTGACACACAAATTAATAATTACATGAATAGTAGGGCTAGCTATTGAAATTAAAGGTCCATCTTAAAGGAAAGTGGGCTTTTGTTGAAAAGTACATGTTTTATTTAATTGAAATTTCATTAACAATATATAATAAAAGAGTACTTAGCAAAATTAAAATTAAAAGAACATTTTGAATTATTTAAAATTATAAGGATGACATTTTTTTTTGCAAAATTCATTTCTTTCATTACTTTAAAATTAAATTTTCTTATCCTTTCATTTTTTATAAAACTAGATGTATGCTCTTGTAAAATCTTGTTTATAAAATATAATTAATTTTAATTATCTATTTCAAAATTTAATTTTATTGTGTTATTCAAATGCAGAGTTGATAAATAAAAATTCAATGTACCTAGTGCACAAGATTTCTTGTTTTGCGAGAGTCTAAGAAAGGTCACTGATGTACGCAGTCTTATCTTTGTATTTTTACAACGAGGTTGTTTCTGTGATTCGAATCTGTAACTTTAACTAACGCAACAAGATTTACCAGAAGCTTTAGTGAGTATCTTTTCATTACTATGTTCCTTTTGATTCTTAATATGTCCTTCACAACTCTTTTGGTTTATTTCTTCCATCTAATATCAATCTTTTTCTAATGTTTGTTATTTGCTTCTCTTTTCTAAATGCCTTTTGTGTTGTTCTTTCCTTTGGTTGTCTCCTTCTTATTTAAGTTTTTTTAGTAGTCTATTTTGGTAATGCTTCTCTTTCCTCTAATAACCTTTTTAGCTTGTCTTCTTCTTCATACTTCCCTTATCCTTGCTTGTAAACATTTCGCTGTAATATTTTTTTCTTCTTGCTCTTTCCACTAGTTCCTCTTTAATGAGTTTCTCGCTTAACTCTCCTTTTTGTTTTTAAAAATTTATGTTTTTCCCTTTCTTTCTTTTTTTCCTTTTGTGGTAATATATAGAATCTTTTATCTCCGTCCAGCTCTTTTCCAAAGTTGGTTACTCAAGACTTTTCTCTACTTCTCTCCTCTAACCAAATCCTAGATAACTATAACAAACTAGATCTCCCTTTATCCTTTGTTTGTTTACAATTGTTCTTCTCCAACTCCTATTTCTCCAAGTTCTCCTTTAACTCCCTCTTCCCTCAACCATATCCCCCCACTTTTTAGCCACCAATCCCTTAGTCCTTAAGCATTCTTGGTGCCAAGTTTTAAATGACTCAATTTCACATATCAACCTTCAATATTACCCTCATTCCTCTTGTGCAAGATGCTTTATTATTGCACCTCCTTTAGAGATCCTAAAAAAAGCCTTTAAGCGTTCTTCGACACTAGTTGGCTTCTTTAGGGATAAGAGACTTGTCTTTCTAAGGATGCAGGCCTAGGCATTCCAAAATTGGAGTAAGATTAAAGGAGGTTTTAGTTAATGAAGATGATTTATTCCTTTTCAAGTTTGTATTAACTATCTGTTCTCATAATGCGTTTGAAGCTGGTCCTTGGTAGTTTAATAATGTTACTCTTTTATCCAAAGTTGGAATTTGAGCATCCAATTGGAAAGTTTGAAGCAAAAACCATATTTTATTATGGATCAATATCTATAACATTCCTCTGGAATATTGATCTTATCTGGCAAGTTTTGTTGGTAAGTCAATCAATATGGATGAATCTATAATAGGGATGAAGCGCATCAGCTATGTCAAGCTTTGTATGATTATGGACCTTTATTAAGACCTCTTTTAGATCATAAATCTATTAATTTTGGGAGAAATTGATGGACTATATTAAGAATTTGGTATATTAAGCTATCAATGGAAACCTATTTTGGCCAAAAAAAGAAATAAATGGGTTCTTATTAGCAAAAAATTCCAAAAGGTGATTATTAAGAACTTATGGAATTAGAGGAGCACATTAATATTGGCTAAAATGATACACATGATCTTAAGCAAACCCTAATAGTTGAACCACAAATAAAACTCAGATATATTATTCCTGAAGATTTTGCCTTGGAAAATTCTCAAATTTAAGTATGAGTGCAAAGCCTTAAGCTAAATTTCATTACAATCAATAATCAAGAGAACACGAAAATTTCTTCTCCTAGAGATATCCTGGAGAAACCATAATTTAAAGCACTTGAACAAAGTTCAAATATGGTAATCATTACTGATAATAATCAAGTAAATAATATAACCCCTCCATCCCTAGGGAGAATTCTATTCTAAATTTAGCTTCTAGTCAATAAAAAACTAATCTAAGTCCTGGTAATGAATTCTAGATTGCTTCAAGAAGAAAATCCAATAGGAAAAGCAAAGCTAAAGGCTTTAAAGCTCCTTTATAATTTTAATTCTATCTTGGAATGTAAAAAGGTTGAATAACCCTAATCATCATCAAATATTAAAAGAATACTTATAGGATATCAAACCTTTTCTTTACTTATTTTGGAAACAAAAATGAAAGAAGAGAATTGTAGGAAATTAGCTTTTCTACTATAAATTTGGATAGTTATTTCCAACTATTATGCATATTATAATGGTAGAATCGTAATTACTTATAATGATGACAAATTAGAAGTCTTGAATTCTTTTATTTTAAATTAGCTGATACATCCCTCTCTTAGAATTAGGCATACAGATATCAGGTTCTAGGTTACCTTTGTATATACATTCAATTTTACATTTTAGAGAAAATCTCTTTAGACAAAGTTTAAAAATATTTATGGTGCTATGAATACCCCTTGGATGATTATTGGAGACTTCGATAGCATGCTTTAAAAATCTAAAGCTAAAGGGAATTCGTGTTTGAGGAACTATAATCCTAACTTTAGGGATTGTGCAACTCAAATTGAGCTAACTAACTTGAGACTAAAACAAAACTTTTTTTCTTAGAATAATAAGCAATTAGGGAACTAGCTCAATAAAAAGATTAGACAAAGCCTTTGTGAATGATCTTTAGCTCACTAAATCTCTTGATAGTAACGTCTTCTTCAATAGTCCTCTTTTCTCTCAACATACCCTTTTGTAATATATAAGTTGGTTTTGACTTGCAAAAGGCAAAATCCATTTCACTTTAATAAATACTTAAATAACGTTAAAGGTTTTGATGCGATTATAACAAAAGGTCTCAATTATACATTTTAGAGTTGCAAGTCCTACATTTGTATAAGAAAAACTTCAAATCATCAATGAAGAGATCAAGAAACTAAATTGGAAAAGTTATAACAGCACTAAATTGTTTGTCCTAAGCACAAAGGATGAGTTAAAATAAGCTCAAAACTCTCTCTACCAAAATCCAAGTGATTTCTCCAAACAACTTGAGGAAAAAATAGCCTTACATAACTATACTTATGCTCTGGAAGTTAAGGCTCAATCCTAAGGTAGAGATCTAAAATACAATAGTTAAAAGATAGGGTTACGAACTCTAGTTTCTTCCATAAATTAGTTCTCTCTAAGAGGAAGATCAGGTTGTCTCCTTACTAAAAGATAATAGACAAGTAATTCACTCTTAAGCTAAACTAATAGAGGAAACTTACAAGTGCCTATAAAATACCCTTAGCCCTTCTTTTGATGGCTCTTCTTTAGTGCATGTTCTTTAATTCTTCATAGATAACCAAATATCTAAGGATGCAGCTCAAAGCTTGCTCAATCCTTTCAATGAAAAATATATGGGGAAAGCTTTATTTAAGTTCAAATCAAACAAGATGGCCTCAATGCTTTTCTCTTCTAAAAAAAGATATGGCCACACACAAACAAGATAATTATATGTAGTTCTTGAATTATTTAAGCAAGGTAAGACGTTGAAGGAACTAAACAAGACTTTTATTAGCTTATTCCAAAGACTTAAAACATAAGCTCCCTAAAGGATTATAAACCTATCTTATATTGCAACAACATTTACAAAATTATTGCAAAGCTCATAGCTCTTAAGCTCAAGGGTTTCTTTCAAACAAATCATTAACTTATCATGTGGAGCTTTCATTAAAAAGAGGCTTATTTTGGACAATGTCTTGCTAACAAAAGAATCCTTTAAAATCTTTAATAAGATGCATTGTATGAAATGTCGTTCTATCAAGCTAGATTTTCATAAAGCATTATATTATATAAATTAGGACTTCTTCTTACACTCATTATTTGTGTTTGGTTTTTTTAAATATTTATAAACCAGATTTGTAGCGTCCCATCTCTCAAATGATTGAAAGATTTAAAGAGTTAGATCAATGAGTCATATGAGTGTTAGGATGTATAACAAAATTGGTACAACCATGACATGATTTTATAATTGTGTTCAAATGCATAATATGAGCATACACACATTAACTGTGAATTAGACAAATGGCATTCAATGAACATATTTCGGAGTATGGAATTGAAGGTAATATGAGATATGAGTATGTTTTTGTAATGCCTTGTACTTTAGTTACTAATGACAAAATTTGATGGATTAGCATTAGTAACTTGGAATTAATTTTCATAATTTGGATATTGATAATTTAATATGTACATTTAGTCTTGGAAAAATGCCAAGTGACAAGATTAATTGAGATATGGAAAATTAAGATGACTAAGACTATGAATTAGTGACATTTGGCATAAAAAATTAAGTGACAAATGGCATAGCTAATTAAGTAAAAAATGGCATTAATGAATGAGTGACAAATGGCCTAGCATATTAGGGACAATTGGCAGCTTGTGGGGAAGGAAAAATGGAATGCATGCATGGTGACATATGTCATTATAACTTGGTGACACTTTGCACCTAAATGAGCTAAGCTAGTGCAAAACATGTTTCTGCTATGTTCTTCTTCACTCTTCATTCTCTCCACCGAAATACATCTTATCCATAACTCTGGAATTTTGCTTCAGTTGTATTCAATTGCCACACCAAAATTCATGCTTTTACCTTGACAAAGTTAGGTAAAGAATCAAAATATAGTTGTTCTCTTGTTATAGCCTTTGATCTTCGCTGAAATCTATTCAAATCCCACCTTAAATGTATGACTTTTGCATGCTTGGGAGCTGAATTAGCTTGACCTTTAAGCTGGAATTTGAGCTAGACCAGTAAGTAAAAGATTGGTGTTTATGGCATGTTATAATAAAGAATTGATGATGATGAATTAGGATGAAAATATTGAGGTGTGCTGGAATCTGATAATTGAGATATTTTACTGAACATGCTTCAGTGTTTTGGCTATATTTCAATCTGTAGATTTCCAAATGAGTTTATTCTTAATTCAGATTAAACTAGATACCTATGCTACAAATTTCTTGAAGAATTAGAATTTTAATTATGTCCCTAATAATTTCAAAAATCTTGCATGAAATTAAGTCTTGGCTTAGGCTATAGCACTACCTGTGACAGAAATTATGTCCTGTTTTATAAAATAAATTGTATTAATGTATACTGAATAAGACAAAGTTGTCTTCACAAAAGTTGTAACTTATTCTCTTAGCTTTCAATTGGTAAGAAGATTGTAATTTTTGGGCATTGGAACTGAGAGATACGAGTTGTAAAACTTAGAGTGCATGACCATGCACTAGCCAAGATTTCAAATGTACTCAATATGTAGTATTTTGAGCATAACTCATAGAATAATGAAACAAATTGTATGATCTTGGTATTATTAGAAACTGGAAACATAGGGGAACAATTGTTTAGAAGGAAGTGTTATCTAAAAACTCCATCTTCCTTGTCATAATGATCATGCAAAGTTGGCCGGAAAGTGGATTTTAAGGAAAAAACTGGAATGATTGATGAGTGTGTGAATTCTGGAAAATATAGAGAAATTTTAAAGTTTGCACCAATTTATTCAAGATATATATACCCGAGAATTTGTCATTGAATATGCATACATACTATATGATACATTTATAAATATGATTATTCAGTTAAATGAGCCATATAGTAATATGAAAATGTATTTGTTTGCTTATAAAAGAGCAAGTAGGATGATCGCTTCCAAACTTTGCCAAGACTTCAAGGCAATAAGAGAAAGGGAGCAATTTTAAGTAACCTAAGATGATCTCACCTTGATTTGTTTTTATTATTACTGAATTGAATTTGATATTAATGAATGTGTACTGAATTCTGGACATGAATTGCCCAAGGAGTTTTGATGCATGATTAATACATTGGAAGTGTTCCTTGAATGTGAATTTGGTGAAATTATGTTCTGAATGTAGATTGTTTGTATTGATTTTGGACATGAAGGTCCGAAGATTCTGATTCATGAATGTGATATTGAAGTATTCCTTGAATGTAAATTTGGTTAAATTATGTTCTGAATGTGGATTGTTTGTACTGATTCCAGACATGAAGGTCCGAAGATTTTGTTTTATGAATGCGATATTGAAGTGTGTCCTTGAATGTGAATTTGGTGAAATAAATGTTTCTCAACATATTTGTTGAAGGTCAAACTAAGGTCCAACAATAAATAAAAATGGGACTGTAAATGTGTTTGAATGGGATTGCGAATGGGAATGTTTGAAACAATGAATGATTGAATATGAATGTG
>JAOQMP010000002.1:40159521-40174812 GCA_027563575.1 Erythroxylum pedicellare
AAAAATAATTCACTAAATTTTGTACATATACATTCATCAACACGTATATTGTAGGGTTTTTTTTAATTATAGTATACTAATGAAATTGGGCGGTAAGTTTAATTTCAAATGCTTTAAAGAAGAGTATTCCAAGCATCATAGACACATGTTTCAAAAAGAAACATAATGAAGATGTGATGAAAATTTAAAATGCTTTAAAAAAGAGTAATCCAAGCATCACAAACACATATTTCAAAAAAAAATTACCTAGATATGATGAAAAGCACTTTTTAAAACTTTCTTTAATTTTCTCCCCTCTTATTCCAAAAGTACGTCCCTAGATATGATGAAAAACATTTTTTCAAAACTTTCTTTAATTGTCTCCCATCTTATTCCTAGAGTACGTCCTCCGTCTCTCTCAAGAGAGTAAAACTTCCAACTTCAAGTCTTCAAATCAAATGGGTCAGCTACACAATAGAAACTGCCCTGAGCCATCCCACTTTGCTTCCTCTCATTGCCTACTTTCTCCTCGTGTTCCCATATGTGCGACTTTGTTTTCTCTTATTGCTTGTTGTCTTTTGCAGCACGTGTGTTCCAATATATGGAGATGCGCGTTGTGATTGCTAGTGGTGGCGGACGAGGGTAGTCGCCAAAAAGTGAGAGGAGAGTCATCGTTGGAAAGGAAAACCAAGAGAGAGAAGGAGGCAAAAGCAGAGGGGGTGCGGATTTTTTGTGTGTGCAAAATAGTCCCCTAATTTTAAAAAATTTACGGTACCGGCTAATGTTGGTACCATGTTAAATCATCGATAACGACAACCGGTACCCTTTACAGTATAAAATCTATAACTCTGCTAGAAGCTAATAATTGAACCACTCTTTAATAAACATAATGCTCTTTTCTTTCTTTACATTTCTTACCAATCTTGAAATAAAGTATTTTATTGTTTTTATAAATTCCAATTTCTAAGTACCTTATTCATACTAGGATTAATTTGCACCATAATTGGTTATTTTAATGGAGTTTGCATTGACTAAACAACTTATAAAGAGCAAACCAATTTGACCACTTAGTCAGCCCTTAGCTCCTAAAAAGTTATCATCAATGAACTAAGAAGATGTTAATTTACTTGGTTGTGACATTTTATGTTGAAATAAAATAATTTAGAAAAATTAAAAAAGATCTTAGTTTATAGCCTACTTTTCTTTAATTTTCATTAGAATGGGAAATAAAAGGTTACAGAAAACTACCAATAGGCCTGAGCCTAACTCTACTAGCCTGACCTAATTTTTTCAATTAAAAGTATAAAACGACATTGTTTTTCTTACAATTGTTGAGCTTCAGTTCAAATTGGTCCTGAGCAGTCAAAGCTGGAGTCCAACTCGAAACTCAATTCAAGGCTTGGTTAACTTGAACCTGGCCCGTTGACCTCAGTTTTAGGTAAGGCCTGGGTCCAAATGCTATTCCTATTTACCAATAGGGATGACAATTAGGCCCAACCCAGGCCTGCCTCAACCTAAATGTTATCTCTTTTTACCCATGGATAGCAATTAGACTCGATCTCAACCCGCCTCTTCCTGCCCTAGTCCAGCCCGAAGTCAATGGGCTAGATTCAAGTTGATTGGCCCTATTCAAGGCTCAACTTTTATAAGCAAAGCGACATTGTTTTGTTAAAAAAGACATTATTTTGTATTTTTAATTTATAAAAAAAATTGGGATGAGTTAAATTAGGCTTAGATTCGAGTGAGCCATCTCAAATCTGATCAAGCTTAAGCTTAAATTCACTACCTCAAGCCCGGTCGGGCCTCACCTAGTAGGTTTAGCCTCGACCTCAGCTTATTAGCATCCATTGTGTACCAATAGCTTATTCTCAGGGAAAGGAAAGGGGCAGGTGAAAAAGAAATAAATAAAGAGAGAGATTAAAGTTGGTAATAGTTAGTTGTTGAAAATTCTTATGATGTTACTTCTCTTGCCCATTCACATGGTGACAATGAAGTCAAATTTCTTGTTTTCTTCGTCGAAATTATAGCCTCCAATCTGCATCTAAAGTTATTTAGAGCTTAATATGCATTTAAGTATTGAGATTTTAAGTGCAAGGGGACACCAAAGTTGGGACCTTTTGTGATTCAATTTGATTGCTTGCATCTCTTATTCAAATTCAAACCGAATTAAAAACTCTATCAGAACCAAAAGCTCGGTTCTTTTTGACATAATTAATCTGAAAATAGTAACATGTAACATCCTGCCATGCCCATGACTCATTTGATAAGATCAATATCCCCTTTAGAAAAAGATTAAATCCCAAATCACCATCTGTATCAATCTAGAAGATCCATGAGTTCACCTTCTTAAGTTAGTACCATCCTCCATCGCCTTCCATGTATCCTTCCTCCTCACCTTCCATGGTGCAAAGAACCAAAACAAAACAAGCCGTGTAATTAACAGTTCAAATAATGATAAATGTCACACACACACATTTAAACAATTGGGATGGTTACAAACACTGAATAATGCAAAAGAGAAATATAATATCATCCACACATACACGCATTAAACACTGATAATACCTGCAAACGTTGAACTACACCCACCCGTTTGTTCTATAGTTAGAAGAACAAACGACAAATAACCCATTGAGAGAGCATCTAATCAGTGAAATGGTGTCTTTTGCACTCATATCAACAGATTTGTGGCATTGAACTGTGTGCTTTTACGTATCTGTAGAGACCATTAGTGCTTCAGTCTCCAATTGAGTGGAGTCTTAACTTCGCTTAACTAAAGTGCCTTGCTGAGACAACCTCAAGGATTGTCTCTTTTTTTTGATATTATATATACTTGTTTTCTAGGTAGTTGTTGTGTACAGGGGGACGATCAATCATGCCATCGGGTCCAAAGAAGAGAAAAGCTGCCAAGAAAAAGAGGGAACAGGAAGGCAACAATAAGGGCAACCACCAGGACAACAACTCTTCTTCAATCCACAACTCAAAAGGTAAGAGCTTTGTAGCTATCTTTTCTCTTTTTGGGTACAATTACCCATCGCTACCATTCCCCACTTGCCAATCTGTCAATAATCATAGGGTAACGAAATCACTTTTTTGTGTCGGTACTCTTTTTCTTTTTTTTTTTTTGGGAATCTGACTTGACGGGTATATAGTTGAGTCCTATTTCTTAGTTTTTGCGTTGAAGACTGCTGCTTTTGTGAATCTGTAGTAATGGGTATTGGCTAGTGTCTTTCGTTGCTTTGTTTTGATTGGGTTCCGTAGTGGTTTTCGTGTTTTGTCATTGATTTGTGCTTGTCAGCCATTTTATGCTTCTATTGCCACTGTGATTCATCTGGTGATTATACTGCGCATAGAAACGCTGTTTTCGGTGTGCTTATCGGTAGTTTGTTGGTACGAAATCCTTGCCTGTATCGGGCTATCAACTGTTATTCGTCCTGTGCCTTGGATTAGTGTTTAATTTCTTGTGCTTCCTTGGCTGGCATAGAAATTCTTCTAGTTGTAAGTTAGTTGAGGAGCTCTCTTTCCTCCATCGCTTTATATATTGCCTGAACTTATTTGGTAATGTTCAATTTCATAGTTGACTGATCATCAGTTCAATATTTCGTCATTGTTCTTGAATTTGATTATGCACAGTTTTCATAACAATCTATGTTTTCTTTCTCCTCTGTACTATTCTGTTTTTCATTACAAGTTTTGAAGACAATTTCTTTGATGTGATTTCTTGTTTCCTTTTATCTTCTTTGCAAGTGGTTGGAAATTTAGGGTTTTTATTGAGCTTCTATACTTCAACCAATTTTTTCCAGGACAAGAGGATCCAAGGTATGAGGAAGGGAGAGGGAGTGATGGTGGTGATGTTGATTCCCCCGTATCCATAGACCGGGAAGTGCACAGTGATGAAAGACACCCTTTTAGCGAAGAATCTGACGAGAAAGTCCCACTGGCCTCTCAATCAGTTGGGCATGTAGAAGTAACAAGGGAGAGGATTGCCGAGGATATAGAAGGTAGCAAGAGAGTTGGACAGGAGGATGACTGCTTTGACAAATCGGATGGAGAACTTGATGCTTATGCTGTTCAAATTGAACAGAAAATTGGAGAAAATGTTGATCATTTTGAGTCTGTGGATGAATCATATGATGGTGATGAAAGGAACGCTGGCGTTGTTAGTTCTGATGGACAATCTCAGGAATTTCAGCAAAAACCAAAGGGGGAAGGCTACCATTCAATTTCAAACGAAATCTCTTTCCATAGTGACAAAAAGGCAGCTGATGCATCGTCTGCCGGGGTTACAGAGTTTTCTGGAAATGGAGACTCTTTGCATGATGAGGAGAAAACAGTAATGCCTTTTCTTAGCACAACGCACGTTTCTGAAAATGGAAAACCAGTCAAGGCTGCTAACAACAATTCAGATGTTGAAACTGTCACTAATACTGATATGGCCCCACCTGTGGTACCCATGTCTGAGGTGGTGAAACCCAGCTTAGAAGGTGTTGAAGTTGAAGCTTCAGAGCTTCTGGAAGTTGTTGAAGTGCCAACGGAGGAAAATGTGGAAACTTTGTTGCCAACATCCAATGAGCCTGCAGAGGTTTTACTTGGCTCTGCGTTGCAGGAAGATGAAGTTGTACTGGGTGAGACGGATGGGCAATTATCAACTCTGTCTGATACATTGGAAAGTGGAAACAATGTCAAAACTTTAGAAATACCAGATAAATGTACCGCTACCAAGGATGCTGAATACATCAAAGGTTCTCAGCCTTCTGATGATATTCTTTACGGAAATGAGGGTAAATCAGTGCCTATAGCTCATGAATTTACGTCTGAGACTAATATTGATGCTCAAAAAGCCAAAGACTCTGGAAATTCTGATGTTACTGAAACTCAGGTACTATCCTAACCAAGCCTTTTCCTAATTATTAGCTTCATTGATCATTCCTTCACATTACTTCATTTCCTGAAGAGATTATGCTGCTTCACTTACAAATCTCCTGTACAGCCTCTTGTTAGTTCAGCTTCCCGAGTGACAGAAAGATCATCCTGGATGAGTTGTTGTGGCTTGTTTGACGTTTTTACGGACTCTAGCAGATAATTCCAGGTTTCTCATTTAGCTAAAAGCAAATTTTAATTTCATTTTATGTTGTAAACTACTTGTAAACTATCTGATTTTAGGTACAAATCTTCTACATTAGACATGCATAATAATAAATGCTATTTTCATTCATGGAGTTAAGACTTTAGATGTCAGTTTTGCTTTTACATATTTACATTAACATCTCCTAGTTTTAGAATGAAGTTGCAATAATCCACGAGAATGAAGTTGCAGGCTCATCTGTTTGCTACATTAATTCTCATGCTTTGTTTTGCCTATGACGTGGTTTTTCTTTCATGAATAATGACAGGCTGCAAGTGCAACATTTTAGCATTAGCCTGCAAGTTTCACTAGGACCCTCTGTATGTGGTTGAATTTTTCTCTAGTGTCCATGTCAGTACTTAGTTTTGAGATATTTCCTCGTCATGGTTTGACATGTATGTTTTTTATTAGTATTTCATTATTTGTTTTACTCATTTTATCCAACTAATCCATGTCATACTAACTTCAACTTAGGTTTGTATAGCTAAAATAAGTCTTTCCATTGAATGATGTGGATGTCCTCATTCATGTGATGCAGAACTTTACTATGGCGGCAAGTGAAAATATGGTGAAGCTGAGAGAAAGGTGCTTTCGTTTCGGTTATAGCCTGGACTAGTCTCTTCATACAGATTGCCAGACATTAACGAGCAAGAAACTTAGATAAACAGTTATATAGTCTTTGCAAATAGTTTTGTTGTCAAAATTGGCAGTCAACTTGTCTTGTTTCATGTTTTTTGGAGCTTGGTTTGATTTTGTCGGAATGTTAATAGACGTGAAATATATTTACGTGTTAGTTGAGGACAACCATGATCTACGAAACTTGCTAGTTTTGTTCTACAATAGGTTCTTAGCTGTGGATACATGGAATACGAGGCTTTTTGCATTGAAAGAATGTTGCATGATTATGTCTATCTGACAGAATGTAATGGATGCAGTGTTCTGCTTTGTGGCTGTGTCAAAGCAGACCGGTTGGTCTAATTGCTTATGGGTTAATTTTTGAATCAAAACATGTTGTAGGTAGCACAAACACTCTTTTATGACTTCATACAAGTTCAGTTATATCAAGTAAGTCACACCATAGCGTACTAACTCCTGGACAATCTCCATGGAGAAAGTATTGACAGAAGAAATTAGGTGATGTTTGTTACAACTTTCAGGGAAGTCTTCACTCTGGTTACATACCAAATGATGGTGAGGAATGCTTCCATAGTTGTCTGCAACACACGGAATCATTGTAAAACTAATGTTGACAGTGCAAGTTAATATGCTGTTAATAAATCCACGAGGCAGTTTGTTTTAAAAGGGAAGTTTTTGGGTTCTTACCAAACAGGCATTTTTTATATGAAGCTCTATTTCTTTGCAGCCATAGCTATACACAAGAAGTTGTAACTTAGTATGTAAACGGACATGGAAGACATGTTACTTGCCAAAAAAAAAAAAAACATAGAAAGACGTGTTTCATAGTTTGTTTCACTCCTATTCCAACTTGTAATAAACAACAAAGTTTTGATCTTGCGTCACTTCAGTTGAAGTTGCGGGATTAATTTGAATGAATGAGGGTTTAACTAGTACTGATTGCTTACCCCGTTGCAAGAAGATTAAGACTCCAAGCAATGGCAGCAACTGAGGCTGCAGGTGGCAAACTTTCAAGTGTCCGAGATCGGACGTGGTTCATTTATATGTATGGTATTGGAGGAAAAAGGCTGGTTCTTTGCTTACTAAGGCTGATCGTTTTCAAAGAATTCTTTGTGGGTTGTAAAGGGCATGTTGCATTTACAAGGCAAGCCTCCAAACCAAGAATCTATCTCTGATCAAGTAACTGCTTTCTCAAGTTCAACTATAACGAGGAACCATATAGCCATGTCTTCAGGGAAGATACACATTTGTGTGGAGTGTTATACGATACATGTCTTGACTTACATGACTATATAGATCAATCGTGTAAGTATTTGTAAACGCAGCCCGTTCATAACATTCTATAGGTCCTAAATAAAGTAAAAATGAGTTCATATTTTGCTTCTTTTTGTTCTTTACGAGAGTCAAGAGTGGACCCTCGTAAAGAACAGAAGGAAGCGAAATAAAGAGTGAGCCTTGGGTGGGTGTTCAGCTTGTCCTTGCCCAGGATTGGCCCTATGTGAACGTGTGAAGAAAATATGAAGAGATAAGAACATACACGGTCTTTTACACAGTCGTGTACAGACCTGTGTGAAATTACAGGATTAAGTGTGGAGGAAAGATAGTTTTTGTAGAAAGTGCTACCACAACATCCAAAAGTGAGGAAAAACATAGAGATGCAAAGAGTATTGTATTCACGTTTTTGTTTGATTGTTTTTGGGAATGGTTTGAGTGATTGTTGACAATGATATTAATGTTAATTTCAGTTTTGAAACTTTGTAAGACAATTTGTGGTAGGAGAATGAGATATCAATTTTTTATGTAAATCCTTATTGAGTTTAGTAGATTTATTCGTCGGTTTGTCCACGGTTTTTTCTTCTACACTGAAAGGTATTCCACGTTAAATTTTGATGATTCTTTTCATTTTTTAGTTTCTTATTCTGAAAATTTTTCTGTTGCTAGGAGCTTTTTTCGGTTGATCTTTTAGAGAGTTATGCATTTATCTCCTGACTAAATTCAATTATGTGGTATGTTTAATTGACGAATCAAAGGATCTTTACCTTCCTTCAATTGACGAACTATTTGTGATTCAAAAATGTCGAATCGCGTCTCAGTTATCCTTTGTCAGGACTATTCGGGGTAAGCTCCCTGGCTTGGTATTCTTTCTTGTTGTAGATAACACAAATACTCCTTTATTACTTCATACAAATTCAATCATATCAAGCAAATCACACCACAACGTACTAACTCCTGGACAATCTCCATGGAGAAAGTATTGAAAATAAACAGCAAAGAAAAATGGAAGATATTAAGTCGCACCATATATATATACGTGTATGTTACAACTTTCAGGGAAGTCTTCTAGTTGGTGAGGAACCATGAATGGCTGCTATGTATAGAAGTTGTGTGGCAGAAAGGATGATGAGGAATGCTTCCATAGTTCTCTGCAACACATGGAATCATTGTAAAACTGATGTATGTTGTTAATAAATCCATGATGCAGTTTGTTTTAAAAGGGAAGTTTTGGTTCTTACCAAACGGGCATTTCTGAAGTGAAGCTCTATTTCTTTGCAGCCAAAGCTATGCAAAAGAAGTTAAACGGACATGGAAGACATGTTACTTGCCAGAGAAAAACCACAGAAAGACATGTTTCATAATGAGGGTTTAATTAGTACTGATTGCTTACCCCATTGCAAGAACAGTAAGACTCCAAGCAATGGCAGCAACCGAGGCTGCAGATGGGAAACTGTCAACTGACCAAAATCGGACGTGGTTCAGACCAGATATTACGGAGGCGACACCAACAACACCGGCGATCAAAGAAAATGTCACAAAGAATCCGGTGGCAGCATTTCCCATTGGGAAATATATTGGGGAGAAATGAGCTGGAAGTTCTAACCCAGGTCCTGCAAGTTGTACATATGCAAGTTCAACACTGCTCAAAAACTGTGTTCAATGATTGTAGTCATCAACCATAAAGATTATAGAGCGCAAAATATAAGTGTAATGCGTGATTGGAGATGCGTTTTGAAGGGGCTAGCATACCAATTATGAAACCGTGATCAATAGCTCTATTCATAGCCCATCCTCCAATGCCTAAAACAATCACGTACATGCAGAAATTCAGGACCAAAAGCAGTGAGGCAACAGGTTTCATTTGATCAACAGCCATTTTTGATCAATAAGAGGATATTTATGACTAAAGACTGAATTGAAAAGGGGAAGAAAAAAAAGATGGGAGGAGTTTTTCTGGACACGTTCAGGGACATGTGAATTTTGCAGGATATGCCGATTTTATATGTATGGTATTGCAGGAAAAGGTTTGGTTCTTTGCTTGCTTAGGCTGATCGTTTCAAAGAGTTCTTTGTGGGTTGTAAAAGGGCATGCCTCATTTACAAGGCAAGCCTCCAAAACCAAGAATCTATCTCGATTCACATAACTGCTTTCCAAAGTTCAACCATAACCGGTGCTTTCCTTCTCACTCAGGCTTCCTTTCATTTTTGGTCGTTCATGGTAGGGAAAAGTGATATTCTTTGCTGATGACAAGCCGTTCATGGAGGTAATTAATAATTTATTGTATCTGAAATTGTTGTTCAAGTCATACAAAGAGTTTGCTCTTAGTTTAGGCATCTAATTATCTCGAACGTGGAAAGTTTGGTGTTCAAGATATGAAACCAATATATTTAAACAAAAGCAGAAGTATTGGAGAGGGAGAAGCCTTGTAGAAATGTGATTTGGTGGGCTTGAACTGAAAGGAGTGAAGAAGGTGAGGAAGATGATGGATTCATAATATAAATTAACCTATATAAAGGTGTAAATTATATAAAAAGGTACTTTTCATCTTCTATTGTTAATCTATTTAACAATGGTAGCACAACTAGGGTGATTCTAGGAATGGAATGAAGATGGTATTTAGCAAATATACATATTGATTTGCTTTGATATTGTGATCCTTTAGCATTTGTTGAAGTTGTTTGAGATCCAAAATGGAGGAAAGAAATGGATGATCAAATTGCATCCATAAGAAATATAATACCTGAGAGTTAAGAGAATATCATTGGAGTGACATTGGTTTATAAGACAAAACAAAAGCAAAATGGTGAAGTTGACAAGCTCAAGGCATGCTTAGTAGAAAAAGATTATAAGCAAGAATTTGACATTAGGAAGTCTTTGCTCCATTTACACAACTTGACACAAGTAGGTTAGCAATTGTGTTGGCAACACAAAGTTCCTAATCTATCTTCCAATTAGACTAAAACAAACCCCAAAGGCTTGATGTAGTCATATTAAATCATATTCATTGAAGGAAGGATTTCTAAAGTGTCCTTGTGAAGATAAAAACTTTTTAATGTAACTTTAAGGTAATATAAAAATGCTCATAGTTTGTGTATAAATATGGATAATTTGGTTTAAATTGAAAATTATAAGGTGATGATTGCGCAACCTAAGAATTGTATGATGTCTGAGTTTAATGTCTGTTCTTACTCTAATACATTATTTCCTTGGCATAGAATTTGTTCAATCTCCAAATGGTATGTTTATCTTAGAGAGAAAGTATCTACAAGAAACATTACAAAGATTTCAAATGAAGAAATGAAATAAGAACTAAGCTTATTAAAAACCTCGAAGGTAAAAGAGTTGATAATACTCTTTATAAGCAGATCATGGAAAGTTTGATGTACAAGTTTATAGAATGTCTGAAAGAATGCATCTCATGCCTGTAAAACGAATTTTACGATACTTACAAGGAACAACAAGCTATGAAACATTGTACAAGAGATGAGAAAACTTAAATTTGCTTATATTTATATATAGCAATTATGAGGGAGATCAAGATTATAGGCAAAGCAAATCCCGCTTTGTCTTTAGACTTTATGATGGGTTCAAGACCTATTTTATGGTCATTAAGAATAGACCTCTCATTTAAGGGTCACAAGAGAGATAGAGATTCTTGACTAGAAATGCTCCACTCCCTTGTGGTGCTCTAAGCTTTATATTCTCAATCCTAAGTTCCATGTGTGTCTCGTTTGATGCTCCCTCTATATATCCTTTAGATATATCACCTTCTTATCCCCTACTACTCCACTCGTTTCAAGTATAACTGTATGAACATACAATTTCATGAAACAAAACCCAATGGCAAGTCTCACCTTGCTTCTTTTTTAAAATTAAAAGAAATTTTCATTAACTATAGTAAAAACTATATGCAATGAGAAGATTTGTTCTTCCCTAGGTTGACAAAAGTATTACAATGGCCTATATTCAAGTTTGTACATAATGGAAAAAAGCTACCCAGTTAATGATTCTAGTTCGATCACATATTATTATGGCCTGCATCTTTGGCTATTACAAGTCCTTAGATATTGTTGATGATATTAGTTGCTAGTTGGTATTGAGTGATTAGCTCTCCTTAGTATAGCCTTCGATTCCTCTCTCGCCAGATACTGTATATGGATAAGGTGAAGGCTGTATTTATCAGTGTGGAATCTTTTTTGCGATATTTTGCTACACTGATGACCTATTATAGCACTTGAAACCAGTCGTATGAATAACAAAAGAACCCCAATTTGTGAAGCAATTGGCTCCATACCGATTTAGTGTAATTGCAGTTTAAGAATAGGTGATTCCTATCTTCGGTTGTGAGATAACATAAAATGCATATAGGATCATAAGTTTCATACCATCTGTCTTTGGTGCTAAGTCTACTCTTGGTAACTAACCACGTGATAATGGAGGCTCTTAGACTGATACTTTTCTTCCAAATCAACTTGAACCAAGGGATTATTGGGTATACCGACTGAAGGCTTCTATAACATGACTTGTTTGTAAAGAGGCCTTTGGGATGAGGCTTCCAAAAAACCATAACCTCTTGATTGTTGTTGACGATATTTGGGAGACATTGACTTAAGAGTTTGAACCCTCTGTAATTCTCAAACCATTTTCCATCAGCTTGGATTGGGATTCGATTTCTGAGTTGTTCTAGGTTTGTTTTTTGGATTAATGGACGGAACTCAGTCCAATTGTCAAACCAAATAGAGATATTACATCCATTTCCCAACTTGTGAATGATGAGAGGGTATATCCATGATCTGATACTTAGCATTTGCTTAAATACCCATGAGTAGTCCGTAAAGCTTGTTAATTGCTAGGAGTTTTGATTATGCAAGTAAGTTTGATGGATCCATTTGATCCAAATGGCATTCTTATCAGGATAAAGGCTCCATATCTTCTTACCCAATAGCACTTTCTGCAACAAATTGGATGAGAGTATTCCTAACCCACCCTATTTCCTAAGAAGCATGACTTCTTCCCATTTGACCTTGGCTTTCCTAGCATTTTTCGTAGCCCCCAACTATAGAAAAACTTTTATAGTACATTCGAGCTCCTTGATCACTTTCCTTGGCAGTATCAAGTGGTTGGTCCAGCGTATTTGGAGATTATTAAGAACTGATTAGATAAACGTAGCTCTTGCAACCATAGAGAGAAACTTGTTTTGCCAAGCTAGGATTCTGGCTTTATATTTCTCTAGGGATGGAATACAATCTCTGTAAGTTAGCTTGGTGCGAGAGATGGGGACTCCTATGTACTTAAAGGGAGTGGTGTGTAGTTCCATAGCCAATGTCTGCGCTATTTCAACTTTATTATTGACATCGGCTGAACAAAAGAAATTGCTCTTTTGAAGATTAACTTTCTAGCCTGACCAACTAGAGAACCTCTGCAGAATGTCTCTGAGAATGTTGATTGAAAATATATCAGCTCCAGACAAAAGAAGCAAATCATTAGTAAACATAAGATGTGTGATTTTTAGAGCTCTGCATTTATAGTGGAAACAGAATATGCAATTGTGAAGAATAAGTTTATCAAGCATTCTCGATAGTTCTTCCATGACTAAGATGAAGATTACGAGGAGAGGGGGTCTCCTTGTCGTATTCCACGTGCACACTTCATTTGCTTTGTAGGGACTCCATTAACTAGAATACTTACTGAGGAGGTATGTAAGCAAAGCTTTATCCATTTAATGAAATTCAAGGGAAAGTTCATAGCCGACAGATATGCTTCAATAAAATCCCAACTTACTATATCAAATGATTTGTAAAAATCAATTTTCCAGAGACAACTTTTCATATTCTTACCAGTGTGATAGCTTCTTAACAACTCTTGCATAAGCAGTATATTGTCACCAATGGTTCTGCCTTCCATGAAAGCTCCTTGTGTGGGGTTAATAATCTCCTTCTATGCTTTTTTAAAACGACTAACCAACAGTATGGCAATAAACTTGTAAATGATATTACAATCACCTTACTGTTTTAGCTGCATCACTCATAAATATTCAGACAACACAAAAGAAAGACAAACAACATACAACCTGCTTCAACTTCCTTCCATATCATTTTATCTCCTTCCTTACATAGTATGTACACTTCACCCAAAAACAATAAGAGGAAAGTTATGAAAGAAGTTGGCACATATCACTTTTTATGAAAAATGCAAAGATAAACAGGGAAAAGGGTCCCTATATTTACACCAACATTACTTTTTAGACAACTCAAATATGTTAAGGGAGACTCCCCAAAAAATTGAGCCGATTCGTTAGAGATGAAACTCCCACTAAGGACAATGGAGATTAAGGAGGTGGTCAACCATATCATAAGAGTTTCTAAGGCGTTGGTAATGTAATTGTTGTAGAAAATTCACCTGGACCTGCCTGGATCCATTTGCATTCGCTTCAGTTCGTGTTGTCTAAGCTGAAAGACCCACCATGAACTTTGACCACCAATATAACTTCCTTATCTCCGGCATCTTCACACTATGAGTTTTGAAAAATACGGAATACCATCTACATACTCTTCCAGTGTCGGGAAATCTTTCAGATGAATAGATACCTCCACAATTTGGTCTGGTTTGATTATGCCAGCTACAGGAATTACCTTTTTCAATACATAAAAACATTTTGAGATTATGAAAAGTGGGATATTTAATGTACCAACACTATTAGTACCTACCCAAATTTTGCAATGTTGTTCACGCAATCAATCTTTTCCAATTGATTCAGATATGCCAATTCGGACAACAAATCAATTTCCAAGGCTCTTCAGGAGATGCTTGTAAATTTGGCATTTTTACAAGAAGCATCATAACTTACCTCCAGCCATGGTGGAAAGCCAAAATGATTCGATGCCTACCCATTTTCGTTAATTGTAGATTGACCTTCATAAATTATGTCAAACACAACATTAAGGATAAAAATGCCCGATAGTGTATGTATCTGTATAAAATATATACGAAAAATATTTTGTTATCAAGTTAGTATATCTATAGAAGAAAAGTTAAGTAATCATGTGTTTGATGCCATGTTGCTACTAAATCATCATAAGCCTAAGAATAACTGCAGCTCTGATACCGTGTTAGAAAAGAAAAGAAGAGACAAATGAAGTAGAGGAAAAAGAGACACACAAAGCAGAGGACTTTTTCTTGTTCTTTAATGACGGAAACTTTGATAAATAGGCTAATGTTGAAGGTTAATGTAAATTAAAATGTGTTTATTTTTCAATTTAACTGAGTCCTTGAAGTTTCAAATTTGTATTCCACAATTTTCTGGTTTTAGTTAGTTAAAGATAGTGTCACAAAACATATTGTAGTTGAGAAATTTTAGGCTTGTTCAGTTTCTTGTAAGCCTATAAATAGGCACTTACAGATGTTGAATAAAATCAAGCAAAAGTCCTCTACTTCATGTGTCTCTTTATCCTTTGCTTCATTTATCTCTTCTTTTCTTTTCCCACATTGTATTAGAGTTGCAGTTATTTTTGGGATTGTAAGGATTTAGTAGCAACATGGCATCAAACAATTTTTCTATTCCAATTTCTAATTTCAGTGGAGAAACTTAACACTCTTGGGCTATCAAAATGAAGTCTTATTTACAAGCTGTTAGTTTGTGGGAGGTTATTGAAAGTGAGTTTGAGCATACACCTCTTTCGCAAAATGTAACCCTAAAACAAATCAAGAAGAATGATGAAGAAAGGGCAAAGAAACCAAAAGCTCTATCTCGTCTCCATTCGGCTATGACGGAAGGAATTTTCACAAGTATAATGGCACGTGAATCTCCTAAAGAAGCATGGAAGAAACTAAAAGAGGAATTTGAGGGCAACACTCAAACTAAGATCAAGCAAATTTTGAATCTCAAAAGGGAATTTGAGATGTCAAAAATGAAGAATTCTAGAAGTGTCAAGGAATATGGGCGCAAACTTATGTTCATTGTCAATCAAATCAAATTATTTGGTGAAGAATCTCCTACTCAAAGGGTTGTAGAAAAGTTTCTTTTGACGCTTCCCAAAAGGAACGAGTAAAAAATTTCATCTCTTGAAGTTATTAAAGATCTATCAAATATAACATTTACAGAGTTACTAAACTTTCTGCAAGTTGGAGACCAAAGAAGAATAATTAGGGATGGAGAAAATGGTGATAAGGTCGAAAAAGCATACATGATCAAGAGTTCCTCTTCAAAGGATAAAAATAAATTCTCGAATGTACAAATTGTAAGAAGCTCGGCCATGAAGAGAAGAATTGTTAGTATA
>JAOQMP010000002.1:40210231-40229346 GCA_027563575.1 Erythroxylum pedicellare
TCAAATAGTCAACTAATTTTTTAGAAAAACTTTACTAACAAAAACTCTACAAACAAAAACTCTACTAATATAAACTGATCCAAATGGATACTAATTTTTATCTTAGAAAAATTCTTTTTAAAAAAATTTTACTAATAAAAATTTTATAAATAAATACTCTGATATAAGTCGATCCAAATAAATACTAATTCTCTTCTAGATAGATATGTTTACAACAACACGTTGATAACCAAGCTCCGTGCCAGTGTGAGACTCCGAGCATGAAATCTTCTGTCCCTAAATTTATGTACTAATCTTATCATATTAGATCCAAACTATTTATTTATATGAGTCTCACGTAAATAAATAGCTTGGATCCAATAGAACAGAATTAATACACAAATTTAAAAACAGACCTGCCCCGAGCCTCCCGTGAAGTCCCAGGAATAGGGAATTTGGTATTATTCTTTCACAGCAGAGCTCTCTTCTCTGTCCCCTAACAAGCACGTGTCAGCGTGTAAGGTTGAGCTGGTAAAACGATGACGTGGAAAAATTTTACAGGTCAATATTGACTCAACCGCAACCGTCGATCCCCTTAAAAGTGGTGCCCACATGAAGCTCCTGTCCAAGTTCTGACCGTTGGTGGACAAAAGTCTTCGTTTTATGATTTCGTATGGAAAAGAGCATACAAAACAACGGCTCTTGTTAGGGAGAGAGACGATGTTGTTATAGTTTTTAGCTTCACAGGTATGTATGTTTACGTGTCTTCGGCATCTTCAGGTGAATTCCGTCTCTCATGAGAAGCTATTGCTTGTTGATCTCTTCCACTGAAAATTTTGAGTATATGGGTCTGTTCACGGCACTTCATAGAGTTGGTTTATCTTCGAGGATTTCGTTTTATGCTGGAATTGGATTGCTTGTTATTGTGATTCTTTTGGGTGATCTTGATTTTCTTTATGTGTTTTATCAAGTTTTAATTGGGTTGCTTTAGCTGGTTATGGTTGTATTTGTCTACTTTCAACTCTAGGTTGACTTGAGTTTGTGAGCTTGAGGAGTCGTGGCCTTCTTTAATCTGGGTTTCGAGTTTTTAGACTGAAGTTGGCGATTCCCTCATTAGGTATTCAAAATAATATGGTGTGTGTGGAGCTTACTTTAGGGCGTGGAAACAAATAAGAACTCTTGAATTGAAATAGAAAGGAGACGTAAATCCAGTATCCATAATTTAAGATTCTAGGATCTCTTTCCGATGTAACTTACTAATAACTTTCGCTAAGGACTCTTTTCTTTTTCTATTCTGTTTCACCAGCTTCAGTTTTGTTATGTTCTTGAGCCTGGTGTGCTTACTCCTGTTTTCCATGGTTTTCTCTGTTTATCAAAGAACGTATACATTGGCTTTAAAAGTTCCCCTATTACAGCTTAACTTGCTGATTAGCAATCACCCTTTAAAAATTATTTCATAGGAAGTGTTGATGAGGACTTTGAAACAGTGACGTTAAAATATATTTGATTACAAGTTAAATTTTCATTTCATACTTGTGCACATGCTCTTTGTTGGATCACCATTCCAATCCCATAATTTTGAACTATTTTTTGATCATCCAGTTGCATTCCCTACGTGGACACCTAGGTGCTGCTAACATCTTTAGTTTTGAAGTTCCTCTGACCTGTCTTTACATGTTCATTCGTCCACTGCAGTTGTCTGCAGCCATCCCTTTTCCTCTGCCAAGCCTCATTATTTTGTGTAACTCTTCATTCCTATTTCTGATTAATTTTTTCCTTGTTTTGTGACAACAGTCTCGGCAGGTGCTTTAATTGTTTAGGGCCTTTACTTTACCCCTGATGTTTCATAGTCGAGATTGTGGTGCACACATCAAGAACAGAGCAAATGCCAGCATTACAAATGAAGGCCAAGTTAAGCTCAGCTTCTGTAATAGACACAAATCGAGTTGGTGTGTGCCAAAAGTCTAGAGTAATATCCAAAAAATCATGTGCTCATGCTACCTATTCTCTACAAACACCAGAATCAGACCTGTGCATACGGAAATGTGTGGATTGTTGTGGTAAGTTGATAGACTATCAAATGTTGTTTGTATTTATGAACCTGCAAGATTATGTAACTTTAAGTCCATACTTGTAACTGGCCTTGCATCCTCAATGGCTATTTCCATCTCAATTTCTTTACGGAATAACTTTCCTTTGTGGAGATTTTACATCTCAAAAGATATCAAGTTGACGTGTTGTAGATGTGAAATTTGATTTTCATTTTACGGGAAACTTTAGTGTGCGGCAAGTACTTTTCTGTTGGTATCTGTAATCTGTGCTGTGTAGTTGACTTTATTTGGATTTACTTATTTATGCATCTAACCACGTCTTTTTTCTAGACTCTTCGAGAATAGATGTACAGACTCAAAATGATGGAAGTGACAAAGCTACTTGTCATCAAGGATTGCTGACTGAAGCAGATATTCAGTTTCAGAAACAGTCATCAGTGTCTATAGATTCTTGCACCACGTGGAGAATGGTGAGATTTGAATGACATTATCTTGTTGATACTTTTTCCCGTCCCCTTGGGGAAAAACTCTTCTATGAATTCCACCTTATGAGAATATGATTACTTTGCTTTATAAACCATTTTGTTACATTTTACCTCTTATATGTAGTGGAAATCATCAGTTTGCCTGAAATTTGAAATTGAAACCTACGATTCATGCAAAAAGGTTGTTATTTTCACACTGGCATTTATAACTGTTGCTTAGTTCATATTTTATGTTGGAAAATGTAACATGTCCCCTCCCATTTTAAGCCTATTATTTGAACTCAACTGCTCTGTGCATTTGTTTTTTCTATTTTTTATTTTTCCTTCATTAAATTGATTCTGTTGTTCTATTTCATTTGTAATTTCAGAGAGCATACCTTCCTTGCAACTCCACCACGTTACTTGAACTTCTGTAGGTGTTATTCATTTGTTTTTCCACGAGAATTTCTGGATTACGTGCATCAATTCTTGTTTAATTTTGATTTTCCAATTACTGTTTTGTCCATATACCATAATAGAGGCTAGACCATTATTCAATAAGAATCTGAACATTGAGCCTTTGGTTTTATTTGTGCTTCCTTTTCTATTTATTACAATCCAAACAGATCATAACATAAGATAATATCAGTATTTCTCAATCTTATGTGTGCTGGAAATGGGCATCTATCAACTACTTTTGAACTTCTTCAGAATGAGAAGAGTTTATCTTGTCCATGATAAGTACAGAAAGGGTCATGAAAATATTGTTGAGGAGAAGAAGCATATTCCCAAGTTTATGCTTCCTTTTATTTCATGAAGTAAATAATGGTTTAAATTCTAGTCTCACTTGCCACTATTGTTCACTGACTATAAAGCAAGGTCATCAAAATTTCCTTTATTACATATCATTGATTTCTATCTTTGATCTATTTTTTGGAAATGCTTTCTATGGCAAAGCAATCATGTTACTAAATACTTGATGGTTGCTTATACGCGATGGCTCATTGACTTGCAGGGGTCTGTTAATTGCACATCAAACTTGGAAACAATTTTCTCCCCTTATTTGGAGCCTGCTGAAGTCCACAGTGTGCTAAATATAGATGATTCAGGTATGAACGATAATGAACGATACTTATATCTTAATATGCATACTATTAAACTGTATATGGGAATTAATTTAGCTTATCACTACCCAAAAAATGTTGGCCAGCTCAGGGTGCATATTACCTTTTTTAATGTTATCATGACAATTCATAACTTACTTTTTGAGTTTACATATTGTATTTACATTTTCATGGGAACTGTATTCTTGTTGAAGGCTTGTTGGTGTTCCTGTTTGGCTAGTTTCCTAATTTTAACTATCCAAGACTTGATCGTGGACAATGTTTGATTGGTTGAAGATTGAACACTGGGGTATGAGAGATATTGTAGATGGACATATTTAAAAGTGTGACGCAGATTTGTAAATTATAATCCCCTTCTTCACTTATTACTCAGCTTGGCCAATAGCTTGATATTTCTGTGTCAACTGTGTGAAGTTACACTGGTCAATGCTAATCAAATTCTGCTGAAGCAGAGGGATTGTGAAACATATAAAGCTCTAAAAGATTCGAGTTAAATTTAATCCTGAAGATATCCAATATGCTTATTTGTCTATTTTTGATAGGAAGCAACAACGATCTTCATGTGCCAGGGATAAAAGCTTATGGAGCTGATGATGACACAAAAACATCAGATTTTCAAACTTGCAATGTATCAGATTTTTTCATCTGTGACATGATTATTACCGATTTACCCTTTGATGGGAACATTGTTGATGATATCACCAAGACAAATCCGTTTCCTGATTACAAGTGTACAGAACCAAACATGTTTGATATGGGCGAAGAGTGCATAATGCTTCCATATCTTGAGGATACTGCCAAAATGACTTGTTCAAATGATACAGAAACATGGGAACCAGCAATCATAGACCCTGATAGTTCTAGCTTATACCTAGCTATCAATCAAATAAGGTCTTACAACCAGGAGGCTGATCTAGGTACTGACTTAGATCAAGTTGATGATTTTGATCCTCAGTCGTTCATAAAAAGTCAACCAGAATTGTCAGATGTGGTATCAAACTTTCATCCCACAACACTCCCTAAGGACTCCTTGAGAAGGAGGTCTACAACTCTGGTACTTGATCTGGATGGTGAGAAATTTAAGCATTTGCTTTCTTTCTGAACAAATATTCTCTTCTTTCACATTAACTTAATATTCTTATGATATAAATGTAATGATTCAGTAAAGGTTGATTCTTCATTGTTTTAATTGTACTGTTTCTGGTATTCATAAGGAAACTTGTTCGATTTACATTGGTCCTGTAGTTGACTTGGGATAAAATAATTATGAGATGACGAGATTGAATACTGATTAATAGGTTAAAATTAATAATTTGACACTGCAGTGGCAACCAGCACTTGTCAGTGGGTTTCAAATTTTTGTAACCGACCATGTTTATTTTGGCATATACAACGACACACCTAAAACTTGGATTACAATGTATTTAAGGTGTGATGTGAAGGATCTTCATACCATTATGTCATTATGTGGCTGGGAACCATCTAATTTGGTTTATCATTATTTTTCTTGGTGTATCTTCTTCCGAAGTTATTACGCTCACTTTTCATTTCTTGCGGTAGGATCCAAGATTTGGGTCATATGATTTCTCTTTTATTTATATGTTGCTTTACTTATTTGCTTTCTGCAGAAACACTTGTTCACTCTACCTTGGAACATTCTGATGATGCGGACTTCACCTTTACCGTATTCTTCGACATGAAAGAGCACATTGTCTATGTAAAGCAGAGGCCTTATCTCCACACATTCTTGGAGAGAGTTGCAGAGATATTTGAAGTTGTTATCTTTACAGCTAGTCAAAGCATATATGCTGGGCAGCTCTTAGACATATTGGATCCAGATGGGAAGCTAATATCTCGGCGATTTTATCGTGAATCATGCATTTTTTCAGATGGAACTTACACAAAAGATTTGACAGTTTTAGGTGTTGATCTTGCAAAGGTTGCTATAATTGATAATTCGCCACAGGTTTGTAACTTTCCAGTTGTTTTGATGACACATTTTGAGTACTCTTTCTTGCGTCCTATTCCTCTGCTTTAAAATGCTGCACACAGTCTGTTATGTAGAACTACTTGAACTTGTTTACATGGACCACTCTACCAAGTGTATCCGTAACATTGTAGTCTGGATTTTTCATTCTGCAATCCTGATGGAATAGTGGATGGTTTTGCATTTAAATTGTCATGGAATTTCTGATTCATTTTGTTGAGGTTAAGACTTTGGGATCTAATCATGGGTTGATATAGGAATCTACAGTCTCTGTCATTTGCAGACTGTTAGCGTCTTGCTTTATGTTTCAAAGTAACATAGAGGTTAGTTATATGAAAGCATATTTGGCTTGGCTGCCAACCATACCAGACAGCTGATAATATAGATATGGGGAAAGCAGTTTAATAGCTTTACCTCCCAGATGAAAGGAAACGAACTAATATGTTTCTTTTCATTTCTAATCTAACCAAGAATATGTTTTCTTTTTACTTTGCATTTTGGTTATGACCTAAATTCACTAATCTTATGCTCTCTTTCTTTGGTTACAGGTTTTCAAGTTGCAAGAGAATAATGGGATTCCTATTAAGAGTTGGTATAGTGATCCATCTGATTGTGCTCTAATTTCATTACTTCCTTTCTTAGAGATGTTGGCTGATTCTGATGATGTCCGCCCCATCATCTCAAAGAGATTTGGTAACAGGGAATAAGAGTCCTATGTCCTTATTAGTTTGATATAGCTTCTTGTCCTGGAGTTTAGTTTTTCACAGAGTTTCGTTTCTAACTTCGATGGTCATTAGCTTTTTTTTCAACTTCCCTGGTATTCCATTATAGAATAAGTTAGTGCTTGTCCTAATGTTACGTCAGTTTTTGGTCCTTGTTCCTTATAGAGTGCTTGTCCTAATGTTACGTCACCTTTTGGTCCTCGTTCCTTATAGTTTCTTTGTCCATCTGACAACGTGATGGGATGCTCTAGATTTTCTCCAACTTGCACTCAAAAGCCGGAATCGCCCATCTTAGGTGTCCTCAAATCCTAGCCCGACAGAGTTGTGAGGGGAGTAAATCACAGTTTAATCTCACTTAGCTTATCAGAAAGGTAGCTTATTGCTTGGTGCGCACAAGGAGCCACCACATTAGATGAACTCCTACAATGCCGCTTTCAAGACTCAATCTTGAAACTTTGCACTCAACTATCTTTCTAATAATCAATTGAGCTACCCGGTTAGTTCTAGTGGTTGTCTACTCTCTTTTTGTTGTACAGTTGCTATTGCAAATAAAATTCATAATGGTATTTATATGAGCTTTGATCATGTGAAAGCATAATCATGCAGAGACTTGCTTGCTTTCTAGCCATGGAATTTCTGATTCATTCCACACTTTGTAACGTTCTATTTTTTAATTTTTCAAAATTAACTTATATTGTTGATAAGAAATTTGATTCGATGCAAATTTTGAAAGAATTCCTCCTTAGCACGGCCGAATTGCAAATTAACCGAATAAGCAATCAACAAAGAGAGACGAGCTTAAAATCTGAAAGGTATGTTATAATGCAAATTATCTACTTAGGAAACAGTTCATTGAAACAAAAGATTTACCGTGCTTTACTTGTATTCAACTTAGTGAAAGTGTCTTTAGGCTTATTCAACATAAAAAGTATTCACCAATCTCCAAACTCGAGCAATTAAGGTGAGGAATTAGAGATGAGAATGAGTTGAGCAGGTGACCAATCTCCAAAGGTGAGGACTAAAAATGGCAATGGGTCGGGCTTGTTGCCAATCTCCAATTGCAAGCAATTAAGGTGACGTGTTATATGGATGAAGGCCATAAGATTAGGGATGATAATGGATTAAGTTGGGCCTGAGTTTAAGCCTGAGCCCAACCAAGCTTATGGTAGCTTGAGCTCGGCCGCCTAATTTTTTAATTAAAAAATAAAATAATATCATTTTTAACGTAGAGCCTTAAGTCGGCCCGATCAACCCTTGTTTGACTATATTGAGTTTAGTTCAAGCTAGTCTTGGGCTCACTTACCATTTACATGAAGGGATAACAATAAGAACATTTCTAAAGATAGCAATAAGTCTGGAGCTGGTCAGACTCAGTCAATCAATATTTTTAAATAAGCATAAAATGACGTCATCTTTAGCAAACGATATCGTTTTATTTCAAAATATTGAGCTTTAGGCAAGATCGAACCTCGGGCTCACAGAATATTGAGCTTTAGGTAAGATCGGGCCTAGACAGCTTGAACTCAAGACTCGGTCAATCTCAAACTTGTAAGAGCAAAGCTTATTTTCAATGGTCTACCTATTAACGCCAGCAAACAACAAATCCTTCTAATAAAGCCCAGCATTTTCTACTAACTTTTGATGTTTAATTACCGTGCAACCAAATTGGTTGGTGTGAGTGGTTTAATATTTTCATCCTTTAACCAGAGATCTTAGATTCGAGCCTTGAAAATTAAGCGAACAGTTTGGGCAGTACTTTACCTCTTACGGACTGACCCGATATGAGCGAAGATTATTCTAAATGTGGATAGCTTCAAAGTGTCGTTCTTATAATTGAGATCCTTCCAAGATATCTCATAGCTACGACTAAACCAAAAAAAAAAATCGTGCCATCCATGACATCTTTTGCACTGGCAGCCTCATCTTCTTTGGAAAAACTAACTAATCCAAAGCCTCTAGACCTTGGATGAAATCCTCTATGCTATTTATCATATTCTTACTCAATCAATACATACTGGACGTGATCTTCTGTACATTGTACTCTGTTTCAACCCTATTCTATTTTATCTCAGTCATATATTTATGTGGGTCTTGTATACATTGATAGAGTAGGCACATAAATATATGGCTGAGATGAAGTGGAGCAGGATTAAAAAATAGTACCGGATAATACATTACTTACGGTATATATAATAATTTATACATTTAAGCATTTTAAATAACGTTTAATAAATTAATATTCAATAATAGTAATAAATTCATGTAGGCCCTTCCGGAAGTGCTTCCTGGACCTGCTCTACTAATTATTACTAACCTTCGTCTTCGCGTCGCCTGGTTCTAACCTATTTCATTCTCGCCTCGGTTTCTGGTTTTCTCTGTCACTGACTCTCTCTCGCGTTCGCTGTCATCATCACAAGCCTCACCTGGATTTCTTGCCTTGGTTTTGTGGCTGATCTAGCCGCCTCTCTATCGCTGTTAGGTTGGATTTTGTTTTGTCTTGTTATATCCTTGCTGTGGATTGAATTTGTCATGCATATTATTCCATAAGGATGAAAGGAAGGAAATTAAAGCCTGAAAGAGAAGGAATATTTGTTAGCTTTTTTTTTTTATTTCAATTTGTGGTGAAATACTGCCAGCAGATTTCATAAAAGTCTCCCCATCCTTCTGGGGCTTTCCAGTTTGTAGTTTCAATCTAGGCGGTCGCCTTCAATGACGGTTTTAATGGTTAATCCATTTCCCTCAAGATTATGTGTTGGTACTTGAATTTTTATGAAATTTATGTTTGTATCTTTCTACGGTCGTTATGGATGATTGGGTCTTTTATGTTCCAATGAAGCTTTTCTTTGAGATATTGTTAATTGCTTCTGCTGTGGTTGTTATAATTTTGTTCCTGGTTGGCCTTTGACCTTCTTTATTTTCTTAATTGTGATCTTGATTGAACCATACAGGTTCTGTAATTGACTTGATTGTTATATGATAATTCAGTAGTCGCTAGGTAGAAGAAATGGGAGAAAGGAAAGTACTCAACAAGTATTATCCACCTGACTTCGACCCGTCAAAGTTGCCTAGAGTCAGGAGACCAAAGAACCAACAGATTAAAGTAAGGATGATGCTTCCCATGAGCATCCGATGCAATACCTGCGGTAATTACATTTACAAAGGCACCAAGTTCAATTCCCGCAAGGAAGATGTTATTGGCGAGGTATTAGTTTCTTATTGTATTTATTTTCTTATTCTTTTCTGTTCGTTTTCTTTAAATGCCAACATCAATTAACAACAATAATTTAAGTGCAGACATACCTGGGCATACAAATATTTAGATTTTATTTCAAGTGTACCAAGTGCTCTGCTGAGCTCACCATTAAAACTGATCCGCAAAATTCAGATTACATTGTTGAGAGTGGTGCCACCCGCAATTTTGAACCCTGGCGAGCTGAGGATGAGGTCCTGCATTGCTTTTCACTTGTTCTCTTATGTTTCTTTTCACAAGTTGAATTATACTTCATCATGACGCAATTTTAAACATTGTTCCTAATGTTGACAGGAAATGGATAAAATGGAGAAGAACAGAAATGCGGAGGAGATGGGAGATGCAATGAAAGCTTTGGAGAACAGGACTTTGGATTCTAAGAGGGAGATGGATATTATTGCAGCTCTTGATGAAATGAAGTCTATGAAGGTAACTTTTGTTTATTTCTATACTGATTTGCTTTCTAATTTTCCGATATACATATACTGGTTATGGGACAGTGAAGAGTTACAGATATATTCTATTCCTTTTGTTTAGGACTGTATGCTAATGTACTTTTATTTATGTTCTGCAGTCTAGACATGCAACTGTAAGTGTAGATGCAATGCTTGAAGCATTGCAGCGGACAGCGGCAGAGAAGGTAAGCTGAATGAAATAGTTCATCCAAATATTATAATTGGCTGCATAACAAGTTTGAAACTTGATGTTTATGGTCTCCTTGTTTTGTACTCTGTTGTAATTAATATATCTTATGTAATTAGGATTGCTCCTTGAATAAATTTGCATGATACTCTTGAATCAATTGACTAAAATGTTTGTTGTGACCAATTACCTAGCTCTAGTTACTTTTAAGGTTTGAACTAAATCTAATGCAAAAGAAATTAAAGTGTATAAAAGAAATAAAAGAGGAAAGATTAGTCAACCACAAATTTTAATTTGGTGGGATAAGGATTGGGAATTGAGTTTACGTCAAAGTAGGCTGAATTTTAGATTGTGTTAGGATTCCTAATTAGATAGGAAGTAGTAGTAGTATATGTTATTCTATTTTAGATATGCTATCCTAGTTGTATAGGATTTAAAGAATTTCTATTATCATTGATTGAGGAAGTACTATAAATGTGGTATTCGAGAACATGGTGAAGAGATTGAATTTACTCACGGAAAAACATCCAAATCCTTACAAAGTTGCTTGGGTAGATGATAGTACTATACCAGTTGCTCGAAGGTGCTTGATTTCTTCCAAATTAGGAATATATGAGGACTCTATTTGGTGTGATGTCATTCCTATGAAAGTATCTCACATTTTGCTTGGATGACCGTGGCTTTATGATTGAAATGTGTAGCACTTCAGAATGTAATAATCATCACGGTAGTATGGAATTTTGCTTGATTTCTTTTTGTTGAGAATTTGTACAGGCATGTATTACGGTAGTATGGAATTTTGCAGCCATTTATATCTGTAGTTTTTATCAAGTTACATGTAAGGATTATGTTGTGAATTAAGTGTACGAGGGTTATGGACTAAGATGTGCATATTAAGTTATTTATTTTGGTGTTTGCATTCTTGGCTTTCTCATCCTTATTCTTGTATGTGCTTACAGGAGAAGAAGTTTGAAGAAGAGGATGAAGCTCTTATAAAATCAATATTTCATGTTAGTATTGAAATGCCTTCTTGATACTCTTTTGTTACTCACTCATTGCACCAAATCTCTTTTGGCTCTTATCATGGTTTACTTTGTGTTAACAATCAAGCAGAGGCCAGAGGAGGTTATACGAAGAATCTCTGATGAAGAATCTGATGATGAAGATGCTTCAGCAGGTAACAATTTCAAGGTATAATCTTCTATCCCTTTAATTTGTGTATATCTACTTACAACTCCATTCATTTTCTTTTATTTTGCATAACAAAAAAGTTCAGAAAAAGATGCCCAGGTATTACTGAGAACTAAGAACTAGCCATGTACCATTATGACAGTCTTTTGATAAACATAGTGCTTTCCCTCAGACATTTTCCTAGAATGAGGCAATTTTTAAACAACTTGATTTTTTATTGCATTGGTTTATTACCCTTTTGTGACCTATTTCTTTGGATTATTTTAATTTGAAAGGAGTATTATTCTAATGTGAATAGAATTATAGAAAAGTCTTAATAACGCTATAAGAACTATCATGATCCAGTTAATATTGAGACTTTCAAAAACACATTAGTAATGAATATATTTTCTGTTGCACAATATTCTTTTAACATTGTTCTAAAAGGAATTTAAAAAAAAAAAAGGACTTCCCCTTTATAATGGGTTTGTGATTTTTCTAAACTATCATCTTTCTCATATTTTGGTTTTCCAATCTTACAAATTTTGTTTGTTTATGATTGATTTTGGTGACTATCCTAAATGAGCATGCTATAGTGCCAGCACACAGAGAAATAATAAAGCAAAAGGGAGAGCAACCTATATTTAATTTGTCTCTTGGAAATAGCCTATCATATTATCAATCTTTTATACCCATTTCATTGTTTGTGGCATCTCTCTTGATCCTGCGCACTGAGCCATTGTATTCAAAATATAATATGCTCTCAAGGTAGATCAGCTTGTTTTTCCTTGCTGGGATATGAATATTGTGTTCGCTAACCATTTTCCTCACTTGCTTAAATGCAGAAGAGAAAGATCGATGACGAATTGCCAAATAAGCCAACAGATGCATTAACAAAAGCCATATCAGATGGTCCAAGTAATGGAGGTATGCTCACTCTTTCTTCCCTGCTATTTTCAGATCTGATCATTTTGACTATGAGTTTATATATATCTTTCTTTGGTTTTTGTATGATCACTGTTAGTGATAGGAAGCAAGGATACTTTGAGCTTTAAAACTTTAAAAGCTATTTCCTGCTTCAAGTGATACGATAAGGTTAGATGGATAATGAATATGCCAAAATAACTTGGTAGTTCTTCCCACTGGTTTAATTCTAGTTTTTAGATATTGAGGTTATAATATGAAAATACTTGCATTTCAGTATATCTAAATAACACTCTAGACCTGTGAATTATAGTGCACCTGCGGCAACTCTTCACGTGTGAGTTGAGATCATTATCATGTAATATAGTCCTAATCCCGACCTGTTCTCTAAAGTTTCAAAATTTTCATGTAAATGCATTAGTCTTTCTTCTAACTTGTGAATGCATTGTCAACCTACTCTATAACTCATGGCCTCTTTTACACTCAATAATATTTTGATTAGTGACGTGCAAGCAATTCCCCTGGAATATTTTAATGGTTTCCTGTCTTGGTGTGGGCTGTTGAGTTTACTTGTGTTTCCTCACTGTACTGTTTCGTTTTATATTTTATGTTCTTACTTTTAACTTTAATAATTAGTATGCGTTCTAGTATGTTTCTTCATATGCTCTTTGTTTCTACACTTGTGTTGCCTTCGTTTTCACCTGGCAATCAGTGTTCAACGGCAATTATTCGATGGGACAACAACATTATATCACCATTCCATAGTGGTTACCTAATACTAGTTCCTAAAATAGATACAAAAATCCGTATTTAATCATAAAATTGAATTTCATGTCTTAGTTGGACATGATTTTTTGGTAAACCGAACATTCTTGCTTAACCAATTCATGTATTTGTAGGGGTGGCATTGGTCCCATTCGGGCTTGGCTTGGCCTGAAAATAAAACTGGGCCTGGGCTCCCCGAGGCTAGATTGAGCTTAATTTATAATAACAAAACATTGTTTCATTGGAAAAAATTAATTAAAAAAGTAGTTGGGTTTTAGACTGGACCAAACCATTGAGCTCGAGTCAAAACTCTTGACTTTGACTCCAGCTCAATGCATGAAAATTAAAGAAAAAAGTTCAAGCCTGGCTCAAAATATAATCAACTTGAGCCTGGTTTGTCAACTTCGAGCCCGGGATAAATTGCCAACACTATCAAGAACGGATATTATGGTTGAAAGAAATATTTTATTTGGCAATAAACTTCCTTATATGTTATACAACTTGGCATTGAGGATTGAGCTTCAACTAAAATTAATTTGATCATGTTAAGCTCTTTATTAGTCTTTTATTTATGATAATTGCTTTCTGTAAAGTTTTTTTCTTCTGAAAATTGTTGCTGGAAAAGCTGTGTTGTATCAATTGTTGTTGTCTTATGAAATGTCTAATATGACAGTATTAACAAATGTTATGTATTATCTGCAGAAAAATCAAGTGGTTCAGGTCCGAAGTCGAGATCCCCATTGTTCACGATTTCTGTCACAAAGAAAGATGCATTTGTTGATAGTAGCAAGCGAGTCGTAGTAGAGGAGAATAAAGTAGCGGAGGCAAGTAAGACTGGCGAAGCTAATACTGTACTTCAATCATTATGCCACAACTACGAGACTGATGATGATGATGGTGACACTGAAAGTTAATGATTGTTGAATTGTCATATTGTTTTTGAAATAGTCAACTTAGACTGAACTTCCTCTAGTTCAATGTATGATACTCACAAATGAGAAGTAAATAGCTCAAAAGCATGAGCTGACAGCAACTGCTTGACAAAGAACTCTGTTTATTTGTTAATGTGTTCTGGATGTATCAATACAGATTCATTTGCCAGGGTTTTATAATGAGCCATGATCTGTCTTGTTATATGCATTTCATTTCAGTAGCAGCCAAGTTTTTTGGTATCTGAATCGAAGTATTTATCAATACTTAATACAAACTCATTTGCCAGGGTTATGCTGAGCCATTATCTGTCTTGTTATATGCATCTTACTTCAGTAGCAGCCAAGTTTTTTGGTATCTGAATCGAAGTAGCATGAACTTCCTTCTAAGCGTTTCATTATCTTTATTTTCCCATCAGAATACTTTTAAGATACTGCACAAAACATTACCCTGTCCTATAAATAGCTGAGAAGAACCTTAAAAAAAAGCAAACATACTCCGGAGTAGTAGATATTACGCAATGGCAGAAATTGTTTACACGAAAGAAGAGCAAGGAAGACATTCTCTACCAGTGTCTGGCTGGCTGTGTAGCTTTTGCCATATTGTACACAATTTCATGAAACCATTACACTTGTTCTCAAGCAAATTCCCTATACTGTTTCTGCGAGAAAATCTCCTCCTCCAACTTCTGCAAGCAACCCTCTAATCCTCGAACTTAATCTTCTTTGGCGCTGGTAGGATGTTACCCACCTTTAACAAAACAGAAAAGGCATAAACAGTAGGATCAAGCTGTTAAAGCTACACTTATTAGTTAAAAGACAAGTGTCACTTCTTTCAACAACTTGACTTTCGAATGCATGTACTAACTAGAAAATAATAATGTTAAACATTCAGAAAAGAATCATTACGAATGAATCAATCAATACTGACTGGCAACAGTTATATTATGCAGTCGCAAGCAAACATATTATTATGACCTGCGCTTAACAAGGCAACACAAGTTGGGAAGATGAAAAATTCAGAAAATGTAGGGCATTTCTGAAACTTGTCACAAGAGTGGCATCTTTGTGACAGTGATCAAATACTGGGCTACAATAACATTAAGCTAACTTGCAGTAAGAATTGCCGTGATGGTGTAAACTGCTATAAGTGTTTAGCAAGTTATACAGCAAACAGCCAGGTGCCAATTGATCCTAAATGAGAATAGTTGCATTGCACAAGAATCATTTCAAAAGCATACTCCTCTCAGCCAGTAGTCAACCTAATATCCTTGCAATATCCAGTCTAGTAAAAAGATCGACTTACAATTTCTGGGCACTCAAAATCAATACCAGCAGCTTCTATTCTTTTCCGCCTCTTCCGATCTCGCTTCATGATCTTCTCCACCAATTTGTTGTGCTCTTCCAAAGTTCTTTCCTGAATGATCAAGTGACAGAAAAATAATTTTAGTAAACAGTTTTCCCCAAGCCATTAAGAACCAATTAACAATTTGTCATGAGTTGTCATCTATTATTCTTACTGACCTTGTTCAGTCGTTTTTGTTCAATTTGCACCCAGTCCAATGGTTTCTTTCGATAATCAAACCCTTTCCACCTATTTATTCAGAAATCCGTAAGGGGAAAAAAGATGGACCCGCTGGAAACAAAAGCAACCTCTATATTCTGAGAGAGAAACTGTACGCATGACCTTCCTTAAATCATGGCTATTATAACTTGAAGATATTGGCAATATTCGGGTATTTTCACAATATGCTACTTTAGATAAGTTAAATGGCAATGGATGCTAATACCAAGTCAATTTATACCCTTAAATTGTGTCTTCACATTGAGAAGTCTAATAAGGGCCTATTGTATTTCAACTGGCATCTTGCTAATTCATCCAGGAAGAAACACAAAAACAGATAACCAAGTATGATAATCACAAAAACAAACTCAAATCCATGAACTTTGGAGGATCTAACCTCGACAGCTGACTAAAATTGGTTTTTAAGAATATAAAAAGTTTTATAAACATATATTTACAGGCTTAAGTACCGGTGAAAGTTCACCATTTATCACAGTTTCAGGAAAATGATCCACTTTGTTAATGCTACAGTGATGAACAAAGGAGGCATATAACAAGTATAGATCAATTACAGCTTTGGATGAACATGTTCAGGGGGGATGAGATGGACTTGTAGTAGGTGCTCAAACAACAGATAATTATGCATACAATCAGCTACAACTTCAGCCACCTGCATTTCACAAGAAGAGTCCTTTCGGTAACCAAAATGGTAGGTTTTGCAAGATATTAAACACTAAAGTGAGTCAAGAAAACCTCAGGATCTTCAAATTCGATGAATCCAAAATGCTTCGACTTTCCGGTCTGTTAACAACAAGGTGACAGAAGAATAAGAACTAGTAATAACCATTTTATTCACATAATGGGCACTTGAAAGTGATATAA
Organism: Erythroxylum pedicellare; assembly: GCA_027563575.1. Lineage (NCBI taxonomy): Eukaryota > Viridiplantae > Streptophyta > Magnoliopsida > Malpighiales > Erythroxylaceae > Erythroxylum > Erythroxylum pedicellare. The sequence goes on from JAOQMP010000002.1 coordinate 40,226,685, forward strand.
TGAACTCATTTTACCAACACTTAATCAGTATATGATGTGAGATAGGGTACACAAACAACAGGGATATAAAAACACTTGCATAAATAATTTTTCCCACTATTCAAGGTGAATCCACTCTAAATTTCCTGTTTTATTATGAACATATAAAGTAAGATCAAATCATAGAATTTGATTTTTGAAAAATTACATTATCACAACCTATCATGACATTGAAATGTAGACTCAACATAAAACATAAACCAGAATCAAATTTTCCTACCAGGTTGGCGACAGATGAGACCGACCATTTCTACGCAAGAACTACCATGCAGAAACAGAATCTGCTCAATTAATAGGTCTTTAGTCTACCCTTCAGCATTTAAGTCTTAAATGGGGTAAGTTTAAACAATTTCTGTTAATATGAAACCTAAAAGCTTGGAATTATTTCCAAGCTTGCTTTTGCAAAACATATGATTGAAGCTAAGACCACACATATGCTACATACTAATACCATAAAAGCTTCCAGAAGCGGAACCTTTCCCCACCATAATTTCATTTGTAAAACAAAAAATTGAGTTTTTGTGTTTATGTACAAGTTGAAGAATATACTCATTTAATTATGATGAATCATTTCTTAATAACTATGTAAAAAAATTTCAAAAAAATCATTTAGAAGATAAAAGGCACAAAATCTACAGTTGTTACCCTTCATTCTGACCAACAAAAAAAGATAACATTTTTATCATTGTCAATATAGAAATTACACCTTTTACTTCTTCTAAAGAGTAAAAAGTTGGATTAAATCATGCAAAGGATTCACTTAGAGAACATGTGCCTCCCTTCTAGAGATACTGCAGTCAAGATAAAGAAATGAATAGATAAGTTTACAATATCACCATATTCATGTAAATATCTATGGAGATATGCCAGGAAGGGAATATATTTCCTCTGGAAGTAGAGCAAGAAAACACATTACGGAGACATCGATTCATGCCACAAAATTACCTTAAAATGGTTTAACTTCCACATAAAGCCCAGAAACAAAACGGCTTAAAAAAGTTGACTGAAACGTGATATGCCAGGAAGGGAATATATTTCCTCTGAAACTAGAGCAAGAAAACACATTACGGAGACATCGATTCATGACACAAAATTACCTTAAAATGGTTTTAACTTCCACATAAAGCCCAGAAACAAAGCAACTACTGCTAAAAAAAGTTGACTGAAACGTATATATAAGCCTTCAAAATCTACAAACACATGCAAATAAGAAATCAAAAACCGGATAGAACCATCAAAAAAGAAAGCACTGGCGGCTCTAACCTTCTTGTTGCGAGCAATTCTCAGTCTCTTAACCTTACCAAATTGCGAAAAGAATGCTGCGAAAAGGCACAAATAGATAAGCATCAGAAGAAGAATTCCAAATAATAAGATCCTCGAATAAAAAGCAAAAACCAAAGCAAACATTCTAATCAAATTTAGGAAATAAATAGAAAGTAGAAACCTTTACCTTGCATTTCCTTTTCGTAAAACCCATGAGGTATTCGACCGATGTATAACACAGTTGCACCAATTTTCGACTCTTGTGGCTGGGAAAGCTTTTGTCCAGGCCCTGCTTCTAGTGGCTTTTTTTTTTTTATAAAAAAATATAATTCTCAGGCATATGACAAACTAAGACGCTAATCCTCCAACAAATAACTACAAGAACAAAACTTTCTGTATGATTAAATCAAACCCACCAAGAAATCTGAAGCACCCTCCTTTGTACGATTGGATAATTGAGAAGAAGGCGAAATTTTATTCAATTTGTTCTTGGATACCTTCTTTGATTTGGCTCCCATTTTTCACTGCCTAACAATGAAAAACAAAACAGATAAGCACAGCGAAACACTAAATATCATCCAAAAGCCAAACCACAGAAAACCTAGAAAGCAAAAACCACACACGTACACTCTTTAACAAAGGTACAAAACAAGAGAGCTTCTGAAAAGAGATGAATAAAAAATACGAGGGAGTTCTCTAAACTTTAAACAGAAGGTGGCTCTCTTTCTCTCTTTTATGAACTAGGGTTTTAGTCGGTCAGGCCGGGCCTCGAATCAACCCGAACCCGCTAAACATGAAAATTTGGTTGGTTCTTGTCGGTTGCATCAATTCAATTGCTAAGCTAAATGCAAATCAATCAAGTGTAGAGAAAGAATACTCACAGTGGCTAAGGGAATAACAACGCCGCCGAAGTTCCAAGAGCTAGCATATGGTGGACCTCCTGCGAACCCTAAAGAGCGTGGCCCGTTAGGGTTTCATTTTGCATTTTCTTTTTCAGAGTTGGCATGCAATTGGGCCTGTAGAGGAGGATTAATTAAGTTGAAATTGGGCCTCCAAAAGCCCACATAGTAAAATAAATTCTTTGGACCCAATTTATGAAAAAAAAGGCAACCGATTAAATTATTTAAGGTCTCGTTTGATTACCAGTAATATAAATGTTAGTATAAAAAAACGAATAAAAATGAAAACTTAGAATCGGAATGGAAATAAAATTATTGAATATGTATAGTTGCTACACATATTATTTACGGTTATAATAAGATTATTATATATATTAAAACGTTTGTGCTCGTTTTATTACCTTTAAAAACATTCAGTTGCTACCAACAACTGAATGTTTTTTGTATATTTATAAGAATAA
>JAOQMP010000002.1:40229446-40257045 GCA_027563575.1 Erythroxylum pedicellare
AAATAATTATTAAATAAAGTAACATACAATATTGATAATAATATCCTTATAATAAGCAATCAAAAAAATGTATTGTTTAAATAGATAATCTAATATTAAATTCTAAAATAGATATTATAATATCATGTGATGATTTAGATGACTCTCGAGCTATTTTGCAAACCTAAATGAAATTTGAACATGGTTTGTGGTTTCTTCTTTTAATTAATTCAATGATTTCCTCAAAGATGATGAACATGCTTGTATACAATAATAATTGAGAAAATAAAAACACGAATTTATCACGAAAAATAAAGAAATTCAAAAAATTTTAGAAAAATAAAAACTGACCTAGAGAGATATGTTGATAAGCAACGAGAGAGAGTGTCTGAATAAAGAATTTCAGTTGAGACGAAACACAAAGAAAAAAGAATAAGTTATATTGAATTAATACGAGAGAAATATTAAATTTTTTACTTATATTTAGTTATCATATAATTTTTTTTACATAGTTAATTATAATATTTTATATTTTATAAATAATTATCCAAAAATTTTAATGATTTATAAACTTGATTTTTAAATAATTATGAATAATTTTTATGATAAGAATAAAAGTATCAATAAAACAAAATAAATTAATTATTAAATAAATTAATATAAAATACATTTTTGATGATAATAATCAATATCTTGATAATAACTTGATAATATTCTAATAATATTTTTATCTCTTATTCCCAATTTTTCTTTCCAGTGTATATCCAACCCCTCACAAATAAAAATTTGGAATTATTTAAGATTCATTCCAGTTTTATCAATTCCTATCCTATCTATTATCGGTAACCAAATAACTAAAAATTAGGAATACAAGTTGTATTTTCATTCCCACCTCTTAATTACTAGTTACCAAACGAGACCTAAATGTTTTACAAAATTTCTAGCTAAACCGATCATGTAAGAAGGTAAAACCTTTTTATGCATTAGCACAAAGAAGAAGAAGAAGAAGCCAAATATGGTCTTATAGATATCTCAAGAAGGATTTTTCACTTTAGCTTCCTTTAATAGAAAACTTTTTTTTTAATGTGGTTGAAAAGATTTTTTTTTTTTGGGAAATATAAGGACAAAACTTATAAAATAATGACCATCGCTCCAAATTTCAACATCAAACTTGATGATTCGACACTCCCTACAAGGTTCAATGTCCAAATCCAAATTGTTAACGTAAAACAAGACCTTATTGTCATCATGGCCACACTCCACCATCAAGTCGTCTACAAACTGTAGAACTATGCTCTAAAACTAAATTTTCCAAACTCTATAAGTGATGCTCTCTACATGGTAACAGATAGGTCTTAAAATTAGACAACTATCATACCAATTCTATGATAGTTGCCATCATAACAAGTGGCAAAGATGGTGCCTATAGAGTGGATCACAAATTATGAAAAGGAGTTTCATACTTCTCATCGACGCTCCATTCATACTACCACTCCACTTATTTTGAGAAGCTTGAAGGAGAAAACACTAAAGTCTGTTTTTAGCAAGTTTGGAGAAGAACACCCGGAATCATCTAGAGCCTTTTTTGGCCCGATTATGATGATTAGCCCAGCCTTTTCTCATGAAGAAGGCATTGATGGCCCTCTAATTCATTTTGTCCACCTTGATCGACATAAGATATAGGTCAGCCATATTAATGGCCATTTCATTTAGGATGCAGATCCATCTATGTGTGATTCAAATTGTGAATGTTGGATGGATGATGACTCTGATAGCAATGATGATGTTTATGTTCCTCATTAAGAGAGGAGCCCAGTAGAAAATTGAAATCTTCATGCCAACCATCAAAGAGGATCCAAACCAAACATGATGGCGATGACAATTCGAGGCCTTGAATTGGTCTTAGAAATCCTAAGCCTAGACCATGGAATCTCTATAAACTGCTAAAAGAAGTTAGGAAAGAGTATTTAATCCAAGCAAGATGTTTTGTACCTTTAATCCCCAAGGAGAACCCCAAACTAATACCTTGTATAATAATGAGATCATAAGAGGAAGATTTTCCACCTTTGGAAGCTCACACCAATAAAGCCACTGAAGTATCTCTAAAGTCGTACTTAAGATTTATAGGTATCAATTCACATGGTAATCATGCACCTGTTTCTCCAGCAAAACAAGTTCTCAATTGGCAAATACAAAATGTTATGGCATAAACAATGTCCTTCCAAGAATTGATTCAAAACTTGATGATTTGTCTCAATAGACACAAGGACTAAATTCAAAAGTTGATGTCATATCTTTCCAAGTGAAGCAATTACATCAATGAATGATCAATCAAGTTGCCCAACTTAATTCAGATATGAGAAGATACATCGACCAACATTATTATGGCCCAGAGTTCTCTAAAAAAGAAAGAGAACTTCAAAAGGTTTGAGAAGAGCTGAAAAGAATTGAGTCAGATATGGTTAAAGAACATTCTGGAGCTATATATGGTCCATATCCCTCGACATTTCCAGCCACACGACCCACCTGTAACACCCCATCATATCTAAATGCTACTGACTGCAAAAAAGTCTTCAAATTGTCTTATTTGTTGTTTAGACATACCTTTACAAAACCATCAAAACCAAACCATCCAGCACGAAGCATTCCGTCAACTTTTAAACATTCATTTGCATTAGCACCTTCTCCACCAAAGAAAGACCTTCCTCAGACACACCAAAAGAACTAATACCTGACTAAGAATTCATAGCTACCCTTCAACCAATACTGAATAGCTTTGACAACCAAACTAATAGTCAAGACTCTGATTCTTTTACGAAAAATTCAAAAAGCTCAGAACAGTTTGCAGATCTCATCCAAATATCACAAATGATGATGGTTGTTCCAAACTTTTCTCAACCATACACAGAAGTCAAACTTGAGATTGATGACATTGACTAGTCTATCCTCAAGCAACCCCTGTCTATGAACCTACTTCAAGTCTGTGGTTCACTTTTAATGATGTCCCATAAACAAAAATGGAGAGATTGATTGCATGAGTTTAGTGCCCAGATAGATCTTCAAATGAGAAGGCTATATATGTCTCTTAAAGATATCATGATAAAATTTGTATCACAATTGGGGGAATTTTTAAGAGAATGGTTCCAAAGCCTTAGTGAATACAAGCGCAAGCATGTCTTACAATTGACACAAGTCAGGTTCCTACTAGGAATGATCCATAAATATTTCATTGGTGATTTCAAACTCATTGGTCGATAAACCAGATATGAGCACTTTGAAATAAAGTGTTGCTCTATTAACCAAAAGGTTTTTACAAATGCATTTCTGAAGAATATCTGAAAAATACTACGTGCTCAATGGCTTCAATAATGTGAATCTTCGGTACACATTCATTGCTTTCCTTCCTTCTGAGTTACAATCTAAATTACAAAGAACTACCAATTCTCTTTACATAGACATGTCTAAAGTCTCTCTTGGAGAAATCTACCAATTAGCTTTAGTGACATTGGATACATTGTGTGATCAACATAAGTCCTTCAAAATTATACTGAAAGGTGGACCTCAACTCAAACAGGTATGTAAGAAGCCATACTTAAAAATCAAATGCAAATATATGAAGAAATATGCATACAACACAAAATGGGAAAAACACTTTAAAAGAAAGACGTTAAGAACCCATCCTTTCATCCGAAGGGAAAAAAGAGAATAAGATTCTTTAAATGACGTGCTTTTGATGTTAGAAAGCTAACCTAGTGTTACTTTTATGAAAACCCGACCATTATGTAAAAGATTACCCTAAAAAATCCAAAAAGGATATGAAGATCCTATAGTCCATAGAAGCTATGATACTTATTAGGGATGATGAGGACATCAGAGTCTCTTTTTGAAGAACAATTAAGTGAAGATGAAGAGACTCTATTTGCAATTCTTGACAGTTAGTCTTTTAATGATGACATCTCTTCTCTTGAAAAACCAAATGACGAACCTATATACATAATGAGATAAGCGTGTTTCAAACTGGAGTCCAAAAAACTAGTAGTCACACGACCATATGTCAAGCTTCAATTGCTTCTAGAAAAGTATCCCAGACCAATCCTAGGTATTGGTTATATGGATATAGGCTTTTGTAAAAGTGTAATGAAACCACATATTCTTCCTATAGAAGAATGGCAACCCTATGAGGAATATTTTATTACAACCAATATCCTTCAAGATAGATCTTATCACGAATATAAAGATTAGGATAAAGTTCTTCCCCAGTTGTATTGCTTGGACAAAAATATTACGAAGTAACCTTCCTAATCCTAACATACTTATTGGGATGGATGTCTATTGCCAAGTAGAAAAGTTACAAATCTTTCCAAAAGAGATCTGTTACAAATAAGATTTTCGTGAGTACACTGAAGACCATATCATGTTCAAACTACAAGACATCCATTCTGGATATGAGGATATCAAAGATCAACTTTTATAGTATTGCCCAGATAGCCATGACCAATTCAATCAGCCATATCCATTATGGCATAATTCAGAATTCTATATCCAGTTGTCATCCAAAAAGAATGATGACATCAATCAAACAAAGGCCACACATCAGGGAATGAATCCAAATGAATTAAAGATGACATAAGAAGAATACGCTATACTTTTAAAACAATGATTGATAGAGCCAATCAAATCAAATTGGGCATGTCAAGCTTTTTAAGTGAAAAAAAGAGTAGAAAAGAATCAAGGAAAAAAAGAGGTTAATTATTGATTACAAGCCTTTAAATCATTTCCTTCAAGATGATAATTTTCCTCTCCTCAAGATCAATATACAGGTGCCATTTTTGAAAGAAGGTAAAATATTATCAAAGCTCGATTTAAAAGCTGAATTTTGGTAATTGAGTATTGATCCAAAAAATCAGCACAAAAAACATTATGCATTCCTAATGCCTAATACCAATGGACAATCATGTCATTTGGATTAAAAGTTGCCCCATCATTGTTCCAAAGAGCCATGACAATAATCTATGACTATATATTATCCAGTGCTTTAATTTACATTAATGATATTCTGCCTTACTCTCAGACCTAGCTAAAGTATAAAGCCTTAATGCAACAACTTTTTGGATCTCACAAAGAAATATAGGATTATGCTCTCAGCCCGCAAAAGCCAAATTAGTTAAGCCCATATTGACTTTTTGGGTATAAAGTTCCATAATGGATTCTACTAGCCTTGCCATAAATAGCTGGTGAACTATTAACCTTATCATATACGAATCTCATTGTTGAGTAAATCCAATAGTTTTTGGGAACTGTGAATTACATTAGGGATTTCATCCCTTGTATGTTATAATATGTTAGCCAACTATCAAAACTATTGAAAAAAAAGCCACCTCCTTGGGACCTATACCAGATAAAGACAATCAAGCAATTAAAGAAGATCGGTCAGTATCCACCTCTACTGAAGATTCCTAATGAAGGAACTTTTTGGGTATAAAGTTCCATAATGGATTCTACCAGCCTTACCATATATAGCTGGTGAACCTTCTTATAGATCCAACAATTTTTGGGAATCATGAATTACATTAGGGATTTTATCCCTTATATGTCATAATATGTTAGCCAACTATCAAAATTATTGAAGAAAAAGCCACCTCTTTGGGGCCCATACCAGACAAAGACAATCAAGCAATTAAAGAAGATCAGTCAGTATCCACCTCCACCGAAGATTCCTGATGAAGGAAGAAGAATATTGTAGATTGATGCTAGTGAAGATTTCTAAAGAGCAATCTTAATAGAGGAGATAGAGGGAAAAAGGTTATACTGTGAACATGTGAGTGGATAATTTAAACCTTCGGAAAGGCATTATCATGCAATCTACAAAGGGATTCTGGAAATAAAAAGAAGTATAAAAAAGTTCAATTTTCATTTCAGTCCTATTCGTTTTACAGTAGAAATGGACAATATGTCCCTTCTGAAGTTACTAGATCCAAACCAAAAACAACTGCCAGAAAGCCAATTACTTCGATGGAAAGATTGGTTCTCTTGATATAAATTCACAATTCACCAAATCAAAGGCCACCATAACATATCCTAGCTAATTTCCTTTCCCGGCCTCAAAAGCGTATCAACCTTATCAGTTCCTCTAGAAATATTCCTCCCCTACTCTCAATGGTTGACTTGCCTATCACGACAAAAACAAAGAAGTTCTTCCCTTTTATCACAAGCACACCTACTACTATTGATGAGATAGCCTCCTTTTTCCAGCTAATCTTGTTCTATTATCTCCACCTCTTCCTCAACCGATCAAAATACATTGATGTCCATCATTGTTCAAAATACAAGCTCCATACCTCATTATGTTTTTCATCAATGGCCCGATCTCAAAAAATGCATTGTGGTGCTTATGGGCACTCTATACCCTCTATGCATATGTTATCACCCTTCCTCCCTTACAAGTCTATTAGCACTTGTATGATAAAGAGAATGAAAGTTCCCTTTTGTGGACTTTTCTTAAGTGGTGCTAACCACTGGTGCAATAGATGCAGCTCTCCAAGTCATTCACAGATTATGGGAGACTTCGTTAAAGAAGCAATCCACCCAACGCTTCTTTACTCTTCACCGACTATACAACATTGCACATAATGGAGCAATCTACTATGAGAATCACGTGTTCTTCTAGCACACCTCATTCCAATGTCCAAGGTGTAAGGCAAATGTCCTTAAAAGCCTTCAGGATTTTCTTAAAGACATAAAGCATTTTTCTAGGCATGCACCACTTGCTATTTCTTCATCTATTGGACCTTATCTAAGAGAGTTCGTTCTTGAAGAACCTGAAATGTCATAATTTGACGTTTCAAATAGTCCAATAGACTTAGAGATTGACACTGCGGGGCCATCTCAAAATCTAGCCTCCTCCTTCTAAGATGCCAAAAATGTTGACAATGACATTCTTATCATTGATGAAGAGGAGCTCAACAAAATTTTAAAAAAATTAAGCATAGGGGAAGCAAGCCTTAGTAAATGACAAAAAACAAACAATGATGGTATTTACAACACAAGTGGAGGAGCTTCCCTGTTAAATTTGCAATCGTGACAAAAACCTATCCGATAGGAATGATGATTAGGATTCCACATTTTACAATGGAACCTTTATTTAAAATTATTTATCTTTATATTTAAGTGTTTTTTAATGGGACATCGTTCTTATCTATTTATTATGTGACGTGACTTCGTTCTGATCTAAAACGGGTGATGTAGCATTGTTCTTATCTACAATAGTTGATGTGATGTTATTCTTATTTATTTAGGGTGATAAGACTTTGTTCTTATCTCTGTATATGTTTGTCTTGTTATCACCTTGTTTGCCTATATAAGCAATGAACCTCTTTTGTTGTAACAAGCTTCATTAGATCAATACAAATTATGTTTCCATACGATGTCTCTTTAAAATCTCTCTCTCTGGGGCCTAAAAGCTCAAGTCTTCAATAAGTTTACCTCTATCACACAGAGATGGAAGTATGCTCTACACTTTTTTTTTCATAAGGATCATGTGCATAAGAAATTATCGAATCTATGATCCTGTTTGAGCTCTGAGTTATATAAGAAGGATTGGTTAGCTTAAATCCTTAAAAGGCAAGCCTTGAGAGTTTATGCCTGTTCAGGAGGAAGGGCTTTGTCTCGGATAGCATACATGGAGTCTTAATTTTCAGTATTTGTTATGTATCTTAGAACTCTTATAAAGGTTTGTTCTATTATATGGTTGTTGGTTCATTGTTGTCCCCGTAACCCTCCAGCTAGGGTTCTAGACTAGTATCAGAGTCATATGCTCTTTCACTGATAATGGTAAAGTTATTGTTGATAAGAATGCTAGGGAGAAGCTTAGATAAACATGAGTAAAGTTTCGATCTCGTCCAACCCGTTTCATTTCTCTTCTACCCTTTCTTTAGGACAAATTCCCTCTCATCTTAAGAAAAATCTCTAAAATAAAATAAAAAACCGTGTAAAAATTGCCCACTTACTCGAGACATCAAAAGCCATGACATCCATTTACCTCTACTAAGTCGATGTAGTCTATACCACAAATTCAGATCTTTCATAAGAAGAATTCCTCCTTACGAGGTGTTTGGAAATCTTCGAATTAAATTCATTAACAAATTGGTTTCAATTATATTAACGAGATTGAATTGAATTGAATTTACACTATTTGGAACAAATCCAGTAATATTAGAATTGAATTCAATTACATTGTTTGGAATACAATCAAAATAAATTAAATTATTTCATATGACATTTTTACCCTTGATTAAAAAATAATCTTATTAAATAAGAAACATTCACACTTACATAGAGCAACTTATAAACATTAATTTCATTATAAGTAATATCGTAAAAAAAGTTCATTATTAAAATGAAAAGAAAAAATTGGTTGCAAATGACATTAGGCTAGACCGAGTTATGAAGATAATAGAACACTATTATAATTTGGAAGCTTAAAAATGCATGAACAAGCAGTAGTTCTTTTGCATTGACAACTACAATATAGTACCCCATTCCTGCAAGACACGTACTCAATATCATGAGTGATATCCGAGTCTGAGCCCCGCGAGGGTGACATGCTAGAGCACTCAGTCAGTCAAAACTCAATATAATTTTTTTTCTTTTTTTTAAATACAATCAAAATATGTGAAAATCGATAACCAAATCGTGCTCACTTTATTCGTAAACTTTTTCAATCATAACAACATAATCAACATAATTTTAATAGCCATTTGGGTCATTTACAAATACAAAACATTTTAGAGATTGCAAATTCGACTCCTTTAGAATTTAAACATTTTAGAGATTGATTCAAAATTTGACTTCTTCAGATGATTCGTAACCTTATATCTCTAGTTTACTCTAAATAAAAAAATCATCTCATTTGAAATCCTACATATCCAAATATAATTAAGATATTAAAGTATATTTAGTAAAACAACATCAGTTCATGCTATTCTAACATATTCTCTCACTTTTATTTAATTAATTTTTTTCAAATTAATTCAGAATTCTACCAATTTTTACGGAGAGATATATCAATGTCTTATGAATTGAATGGTTATGAATTCAATGGTTCTAACAATCTAAGTCATTTGGATATCTAAAAAAACAGTTATAATTAAAAGAATCAAGACTGTTTAAGGAAAAACCTCAAAGACATGATCGTGCTTAAGCACGACGGTGCAAATTCCTTTTCATTTCTTTCTTGGACCTCTCATCAGAGGGTATGTTTTAACTCAAGAAGACCTTTTGGGGGTGTAATCTGCGTCAAATTTCAGAGGCGGGCGGTGCCCAGGTAAGATAATAATACGAACGAGCAGTTCAAAATGGAGTAACTCATACAACAAAGACAGATATAGAGAAATTAACAAGAATAACCGGTGACTATGTACACAAGAAGTGTGGCCTACATTGCTCAGAGGACCTTTAGTGGTACCGTTCCCAACAATACCAGCAAGCTCTTCGTTGCAGGTATATTATGTATGTCCATAACTCTCTCCGCTTCCTCTTTCCCTCACAACTCATTCTCTACGTGTGTTTCTCGCATATCTCAAGGTTTGTCGTGGTCGGTGGATGAAAAGTCTCTCAAAGATGCCTTTTCTTCTTTCGGAGATGTAGCCGAAGGTACGCTAAATCTACTAAGATGCCCCATTCCTATTCGACGAATTTCCTCAACTACACGTTACTACTAATTCTTAACCCTCTCAATTTGGCTGATGGCTTCTTGTGGTTTAGTACGGATAGTGTATGATAAAGACAGTGGCAGGCCCAGAGGCTTTGGATTCGTTAGTTTTTCCAAAGAAGAAGAGGCTGCTAGTGCAAAAGATGCCATGGATGGCACGGTAATTAAACACCAAAACTTTGGATTCTTGATCAATTTAGTAGAAAATGCTGGGCTTTATTAGAAGGATTTGTTGTTTGCAGGCGTTAATGGGTAGACCATTGAGAGTAAGCTTTGCTCTTGACAAAGTTCGAGGTGCTCCTGTTGTTGTTCCTCGCCCTCAACCATATAACAGGCCCACTTAATTGTTTGCGTTTGGAGATTGGTGATTGGGGCACTCATGATACATTTTATGTTGAACAAGCCTAAATACTTGACTTTCACTAAGTTAAATAAAAGTGAAGCACAGTAAATCTGTTATTTCAATTAAACTGTTTCCCTCATCACATCTGTACTTTTTAATTGAGTGATTGTATAAATATGTGAGTAGATAATTTGCATTCTAACATAGTTGAAAATTTCCTTTTAGATTTTAAGTTTGTTTCCCTTTGTTGGTTGCTTATGCGGTCAATTTGAAATTTGTGCGTGCTAGGAAGGAATTCTCTAGAATTTGTATTTGACTTGTTATTGACAATATATTTGGGTTTCAAAAAACTTAGAAAATAAAATTCTAAGCTATCAAAATGCTAAAAAGCGTGGAAATAATGGCATTCCAGGAACATTACAACAATATGGAGTTTTAAATTCCTTTTATACCTTCTGATTCCATCTGTTAGAATTGAGTAAATACCAATTGATCATATTTAATTCGAACTCCAATTGTTTAATATGCTGTGACTTGCCCATTTTATATAAAGTAATAATGTCCTGCTCTTTTTATCATACATCAAATGACACAATGTTGTCTTGTGGAAGTTATGATGTTGATTGTAGGATACAAAGTTTACAGATGTAATTTGAGCTCATTATGCTTTAAAGCCTGTGCGGTGATGTAACTTATGGTACCTATAGTTTACCTTCAGTAACCTGATTCACTCTGTGTGTCCTCAAATGCCTACCTTCTTTTATATGAGGCTTTATTTTGTGACCTTTTTGACTTCCATGTCTTGCCTGGACTCTAATTAAATCTTCAAAAGATTTAAGTCATGAAGGTTGTCCTGGTGTTTTTTGTTCCTACACTTGATAGGCTAAGTATTTGTGATCTGCTGATCTTATTGTTTGTATATATGATTAAGGAAAGTAATTTAGCACAAGCTGGTAGTTAAAAATTTTCATTACCAACTTATAGTTTTGTCTCTCACTGACACATTTTGCAAGTGTGAAAAAGATAACGGCATTTGATTGATGATAATGCTTTCCTGAATACAATAGGAGAGCAGTACTTTCCAAGTTTAGAAAGTGGAGGTGGCTTTTTTTTTTTGGTTGCACAAGTAGAGGTTATTTAGTTACATGGCAATTTCTTAGTTGTACCTAAGCAGTTTTTATCTGCAAGTGACCAGACAACTTAATGCAATTAGTCTAATTAGGCATTTGCGTGGGTTTGAATCCTTTGATCGCATACCTATACCTTGTTATTACAGTTTCATACGAGTCTTAAGGAGGGAAAACATTGCCATAATGATAATTAGGGGTGTAGATTGTTCTTGTTGCTCGATTTTACAATAATTGATGTGGGTTTTAGTTGAAGATTTTGAGTAAGAGCAAAGTCAACTGGTTGCACATTTAACTGGCAAGGTCATTTATGACATTAACGTAGGAAGTTCTTAGAAGAAGCATCTTTAACACTGGGCCTTTGTAGGTCTGATTTAGGTTTGACTTTATGATCTCAGTGGAAGGGGGAAGAAGAAAGTGTCAGTTGTACTAACAATCAACCATCACCTTTTCAATAACCTGTGGATGTTTTCTGGTTGTTACTCTTTTTGATTTTGCATGCCTTATGTGCAGGTCATGTGATAGTCGTAATAGATTATCAGCTATTGGTAAAATGTCGGTATGTTTTGAGTTCTATTGATTACAGTTTCTCTGTTGGTAGAGCAACTTGTTACACCATGGATATTTTAAATAATCTTCAAGTCAGAACTATCTAAGACTGTTCAGGTAGAAGACTATTTAGCATTTTTCTGGAATTGCATCAGGTCACTCTTTGTCTATCCTTCCTTTTCCTACTTGGCCATGACTGTTTCTTAGGCAGTGGTTAATATGTGTACTGAATAGGTGCAACTGGCACCCTTTAAAGCTGCTATTTTGATCACTGTTTGGCATTAATGTTCGAAAACTGTTTTTTTTCCCTGTAAATTTGAACACCCACTCTCCCCTGCTAACACATGTTAATGTATAGTTGCAGAACCATGTTTTGCTAATTGGCATGCTAATCTCTTAACATTGGCCTAATTGGATCAGTGTGTCCATATTAGGTGTATCATTCTGATACGTATTTCTTTAATTATTCCTGTAACTTAATCAAAATTCCAGATATTATCTTATTTGTATGGTAAATAAAAGAAGACCATCGGTTTTTCTTTATGCCAATTCTTGATAAGCTTAACTGATTGGGTCGTATCTGCTGTATCAGTTTCCTTGTCTTCTATTCGCTGTTTTGTAATCTCTAGTAGGAGTGGATGCTTGACATTCTACTATGCAAACTCTAGTGAGCAGTAGAGGAAATTTGTTATGAGTTCGTGTTTATATCTGTCACTAGTTTGTCTCTTGGGATTGTTAAGGCCTTCTAAACTTGTCAAAGGAAATAAGACTGGACCTTATTCCATTGATTCTGTAATGTTGACACTGCATATGAATTTCTGCTACAAAGTCTCTCACATTGCAGTTTGACATTGGGAACAGGCTGATTAAGAAGTCTTTACTAAAAAGTACCATTTTTTTCATCCATCAAATATTGAAATCAATTTGCACACTCCTTTTAGGCTTCGTAGTGTATGTTTTCCCATTGATGAGTTCATCTCTAGTTCTCAGCCAGAAATGGTGTTGCATTTCTACTAGCGGGAAGTTACTTATAACAAGTGGTTTTTTGATAAGGATGCTTTTGTGGGTAGAACTTATCAAAGGAGAGGGAAGAAGTTGGGTAATGGCTAATAAGCTGGAGAAGGCTGGAGAAATAATAGAAGATTAGATTAGGATAGTATTTGGATAAGGATAGTTAGCTTTTGAAAGATCCTTTATAGTTTTTGTTTCTTAATAGAGTTCTACTATAATAGGAGTCCTAGTTAGATGGATTGTTATTTTCCGTTTCTGCCTATATAACAACATAATTATCAATGAATAAAGGTATCGAAATCATTAAAAAAAACATTAGTTACTTTAGCTGTAATTTATTTAGCTAGCTCTGTCAAGAGCTAGCTAACCTTCATTCAACATCGGTTCTTCCTCCAAAGGGAAGAACACCAATAAGGGAAGGAAGGTGAATTTCCCTCTTAATCGTCCAGTGACGAGATCATACAGTAGGGCCCTTACCAACTTGGTATCAAAGCCGGTCGCCATGGACGATGCCAATAATTCCACTCCAGAGCTGATAGTCCTATATCAACATGTAGATCAACATTTTATGGGGATGCAGGAAAAGTTCGATGGCCTAATTTAAATGATGGAGGGGTTCGGCCAGAAGAGGAGCAAGGAACAACCAAGAGGAGTTGAGAGCAGCATTAGGGCAGTGCCATCTAGGGGAGAAGAAAGATATGAAGGGAGTTCAGTATCACACACAGTGCCATGCTATTCCAAGATGGAATTTCCTAGATATGATGGGTCTGAAGACCCAGTGGGGTGGCTCCATAGATGTGAGCAATTCTTTTTAGCCTAAAGGACTCCAACAGATGAGAAGGTTAGATTGGCAGCTTTTCACCTATTTGGGTAGGCGCAATTGTGGTATTTTCAATTCGAGCCAGTACTACATTGGGACATGTTTAAGAAACATTTTAACTTGAGGTTTGCACCCTAGTTGAGCAACAATCCAGTTGGGGAGCTAGCAAATCTGAAACAAATAGGGAGTGTGGAGGAGTATCAAAATCAATTTCAGATTTTGATAGCAAGGACAGTGAGCCTTCCTAAAGATCTTCAGGTTAATTTATTTATAGCTGGACTTATTGACAGACTAGCACTTGATGTTGAAATGCATAATCCTATTAATTTAGGGGTTGCCATGAACTTGGCAGGAGCATATGAGAGGAAGATGCAATTTGCGCAAGGCATAGGAAGCAAGAAAACCACCACTTCATGGAACTCTTGGAAGCAACAGAGCTCCTTTGCTATACCGACAGCCTCCTAAGGCAGCAAGGGCAGTTCAGACAACAAAATATCATTTATAAGTTCCAACAGTGTGACAACACCTCCTGTGAGGAGGCTTACCCGAGTCGAGATGGCAGAAAAAAGAGAGAAAGGCCTATGTTATAACTGTGATGAGCTGTACACAGCAGACATAGGTGCAAAAGGCTATGTTGGATAGAAGTAGTACAGGAAGAAGAGGAAACAACGAAGAAAGAAGAGGCTGATGCGCCAGAAATTTCTCTCCATGCCATGTCAGGAACAAACAAAACTCAAACAATGCAAGTTAAGGCTGAAATTGATGGGTGGCCCCTGTTGGTACTTGTAGATTCGGGAAGTACCCATAATTTCATAGGGGAAAAGGCAATTCAACAACTCGAGCTGGCTATGAAAGGACGACAAGTGCTGAACGTGGCAGTAGCCAACGGAGCAAAAATACCAAGCCAAGGGATGTGCAAAGGGGTATCCTTTAAGGTTAATAATGAATTATTTTGTGCTGATCTTTATGTTATACCTTTGGTGGATTTGATGTAGTTTTGGGAATTAAGTGGCTGCAAGCACTTGGCCCTATCGTATGGGATTTTTTTGCACTTACTATGAGTCTTAATGTGGAAGGGAGAAGCTTTCACTGGTAGCAGCAACTGCAACACACTAAGTTGGGATTGCACATAGTGCAAGGGCAGCGACTAGAACAAGTCGAATTGCACCAACGTCTAAAGGACAATTTTGCCTTGTTTCAAGACCCAACCAACATCCCTCCTATTCGAACTTGTGACCATCGAATCACTCTCATTCCGGGGGCAGAACCAGTGGTTGTGAGACCGTATAGGTACCCTTTTTTGCAAAAGGAAGAGATTAAAAGACAATCTGTTGAGATGTTGAAACAAGGTATGATTCGGCCCAGTAGAACCCCATTCTCCTCTACTAGTCTGAAAGAAGGAAGGAACATGGAGATTTTGTGTTGACTATCATGCATTGAATGATCAAACGGTGAAAGACAAATTTCTCATTCCAGTAGGTGGACGAGAAGTGGACGAACTACATGGAGCGAAGTTTTTCACTAAGTTAGACTTGAGGTCAAGCTATCACCAAATACGGATGGATAAAGAAGATGTGGAGAAGATTGGATTCAGAACTCATCATACTCACTTTGAGTTCTTGATTATGCCCTTCAGTTTGACTAATGCTCCATCAACCTTTCAAGCTCTAATGAATGAGATATTTCATTCTTATCTAAGGTGATTCATTTTGGTTTTTTTTTGTTGATATTTTAATCTACAGTCGGACATGAGAAGAATATATGCAGCATATTAGACTAGTTTTTGATTCACTATTTGCTCACCACTTATTTTTGAAGAGATCAAAGTGTTCATTTGGGGAAAAACAAGTGGCATATTTGGGACACGTAATTCATGGTGCAGGTGTGTCTGCTGATGCTAGCAAGATCCAAGCAGTGGTGGATTGGCCTATACCACACTCAATTAAAGCTGTAAGGGGATTCCTAGGCTTAGCGAGATACTACAGGAAATTTATTCGAGAGTATGGGCTAATAGCAACTCCTCTCACAAGCTTGTTGAAGAAGAATTCCTTCCATTGGAATTAGGAAGCTGAGACAACCTCCAATAATTTGAAGAAGGCTCTAGCAACTGCTCCAATATTACAACTACCCAACTTTGAAGAGATATTTATGGAGTGTGATACTTTTGGATGTGGAATTGGAGCAGTACTTTAGCAGAACAACCATCCTATCGGCTTCTTTAGCCACAAATTAGCCCCCACCACTTCAAACTTGTTGCATATGAAAGAGAGCTAATTGGCCTCGCTAAGGCCATCTCACACTGGAGACCTTACTTATGGGGGAGGGCATTTCTAATTAAGACTGATCACTACAGTCTTAAATTTCTCTTAGAACAGAGATTAACAACTTCTCTTCAACAACATTGGATGGCTAAATTGTTGGGTTATGATTTCAGGGTGGAATACAAAATAGCGAAACTTAATGCTACCGCTGATGCATTATCTTGAAGAAATGAGGAAGAGGGACAATTGAATGCCTTATCCCAGTCGAAAATTGCATTATTTGACGCAATTAAAGAGGAAGTTGCCACTGTGGTAGAGTTGCAATACCTATATCATCAGATTGTTGCAGGCCACGCAGAGACTGAGTGGAGAGTGGAAGACGACTTGATATTCTACACTGACCGGGTGTATTTACTGCCTCATTCACCGCTAATTCAGATAATCCTTAACCATTTTCACAATATGGCACACGAGGGGATTGAAAAGACATTAGAAAGAGTGAGGGGAGATTTTTTTTGGAAAGGGAAGAAAGGTGTCGTGTAGGAATTTGTGTAGAAATCTTTAGTTTGTCAACGAAATAAATGGGAGAACCTTCACCTAGCAGGTCTACTTCAGCCCCCTACAAATCCCTAAGAGTTTCTGAGTGGATATTTCCATGGATTTCATAGATGGACTTTCAAAAGTGGGAGGTAAATCTATCTTACTAGTGATTGTGGATAGATTCTCTAAATATGCTCATTTTGTGCCTCTCGCTCATCCTTATTCTGCTCTTAGTGTGGCTCATGTATTCTTTGAAAGTCTTCTCTGCCTACATGGTTTTCTTGAATCTATTGTATCAGATAGGGATCCAATTTTTACCAGTTTATTTTGGAAGGAGCTTTTTCGTCTGTGTGCTACTAAGTTGACCTTATCTTCTGCTTATCACCCTCAAACTGACGGGCAAATGGAGGTGGTAAATAGAACAATTGAAATGTATTTGAGGTGTTTCGTAGGGGATAGGCTAAAATCTTGGGTGGACTGGTTATCGTGGGTAGATTATTGTTATAATACTTCTTACCATTCTTCACTTCATATGACTCCATTTAAAGTGGTTTACAGCAGGGAACCACCCCGTTTGTTACCTTATGTGGAAAGAAGCACTAGAGTCGAGGCAATCGACTAAGCATTTAAGGAGCGAGATGACTTTTGGATTGAAGTCAGGTTGCATTTAGTGCAAGCACAGCAGCGAATGAAGCATTATCATGATACTAAGTGACAAGAATTGTCGTTTGAGTCAGGGACTTGGGTGTGGCTTAAGCTCCAACCCTACCACCAACGGAGTGCTGCAAAATGCAAGTATAACAAGCTTGCTCCTAAATTTTGTGGACCCTTCAAGATCTTGGCAAAAATAGGTGTTGTCACCTATCGATTGGAATTGCCTCCAGAAAGTCATATTCATGATGTCTTCCTTATCTCTTTGTTAAAGGAGTTCAAAGGTAATCCCCCCCACCTCCATTCCCTCCTTACCACCAGTTCAGGATGGCAAAATTGTGCCTCGTCCACAACAATTGGTGAAGTCATGGTGGTCCAAGGGACGTCAGGAGTTACTAATCCAGTGGGCAAGTTCTTCAGTTGAAGATGCTACTTGAGAGGAGCTAGAGGTTTTTATACAAGCTTATCCTGAATTTGAGCTTGAGGGCAAGCTTGATGTCGAGGAGGGGAGTAATGATAAGGATACTTTTGTGGGTATAACTTATCAAAGGAGAGGGAAGAAGTTGGGTAACGGTTGATAAGCTGGAGAAGGCTAGAGAATTTAGTTAAACAGGAGAAATAATAGAAGATTAGATTAAGATAGTATTTGGATAAGGATAGTTAGCTTTTGAAAGATCCTTTCTGATTTTTGTTTCTTAATAGAGTTCTACTATAATAGGAGGTCTAGTTAGATGGATTGTTATTTTCCTTTTTTTGCCTATATAACATCAAAATTATCAATGAATAAAGGTATCGAAATCATTAAAAAAAATAGTTACTTTAACTTGAATTTATTCAGCTAGCTCTGTCAAGAGCTAACTAACCTTCATTCAACATCGGTTTTTCCTCCAAAGGGAAGAACACCAATAAGGAAAGGAAGGTGGATTTCTCTCTTAATCGTCCAGTGACGAGATCATACAATAGGGCCCTTACCATTTTTTGTTCATATCCTTCTAATTGTCTTAATTCATCTCTTTAACTCACCCATTATGGGTACTTAAATAAGAGTGTGGCCATCTGACTAAGTTTGATGCAATGCCAATACTCCTGTGGATGAGTAGTAGACTTGGTAAACGATTCAACATTTCCAAGAGGATACAGTGAAATGTTTAAACATTTTCAGACGAGCTTGTGCTATTTGTTGATATTACTCCATTCTGCGTGATTGAAATGCGTCAAGAACTAAGTGAATATTCCTTGAACGTGATGCAAATCCTCAACTAGTTCTAAAGTCCATTGCTAGTTTGCCTAATACTTTTATTGTACTAAATTTTAACATGGCTACAAGTACAAGAATCTGTATGCTAAGGCTTCTTAAGTAAACTAATATGCTTCCACAGAAGGACTTGTGGTTTTCAACTCTTGCCATGTTCTCAGAGGTCGATGAAATTACGAGGGTGTGTTTAGACATGAAGTGACCCCAGAACGACGGCAGCAGAAAACAGGATGAGTAAGCGGCATGAGACAGCAGCGGCTGAGCTGGGCTGCCCTGTTGGTTCTGCTACGCCATAGACAGTTGGTCCATAAGGTGCGGATAGCGCCGGAGTGGTTGTTGTTGGAGTCATCGTAGTTGGAGGTGATGGGGATGTTGTGATGGTTGGCGTTGTGTTAATTGGTGGACTTAAGCTGCATGTCAAAATGAGTTGTCCATAACCATCTCCATATTACAATTAGTGCTAAATTATGGAGGTTCTGAAGTCTGAACTTATACCTGGTTGTTGCTTTAGGCGAAGCGTAGTGACAGTTTCCATTACCTGAAACAATGGCATGTAGAAATCAGGAAATATCATAAGAAGTACAGATGAACAAAATGTAAGAAAATCATTAATGGGGTCCTGAGTTGAATTGCTTTCTTGGGAAATTTGTTTCATGGAAATATTAGTTAAGAACATCGACCACAAACATTTTCTCATTTCCTTAGGGCATCACATACTTGGGTCAGTGCTGGTAAGTTGTGCGGCTCCACCAAAAACGCAGCTAGTTGGAGCTGGATTCTTCTGGTAGTAGTCGTTGAAGGCATAAGAGGCATGGTCCCGGACAGAGTTTGGATTATAGCAACTTGCACCTGACTGAATAGCTGAACAATCTGCTCCGCCATAACCACAAGCGTAGTCAAGAGCTACCTGCAAGGCTGTTTCTGAAGCAGTTGGACTTGCAATGCACCAAGATCCTCCTGATGTTGTCGGAGTTGTAGTTGCTGGGGGAGTTATTCCAGACGGGGGTGGCGAGGATTCTGTCACAACAGGCGTTGAGCCAGGATTTGTTGGATTTATTCCAGATGGGGTTGGTGGGGGTTGTGTCACAACAGGCGTCGTGCCAGGATTTGTTGGATTGACGACTGGAACTGTTCCTGGAGTTGTGTCGAGTTGGGTTTCATAATATGAAGTTGAGTGAAGAATCTTGTTTTCTTGATTCTGAATTGCTTCTAAAGGAGGTATTTCTGGAAAACATGTGCCTGAAGATATCAAAAAGCAAAGATGAGTTCTTTTCTTTGTCGCTTCATTCTGTGCTGACAAGGATAGAAAGTACGGAAAGCTCAAGTACTCCTACCTGCCTGCCACCTAATGGTAAGCCAGATAGTTTCTTTGAAATCAGAGATTAGAGCTAATTATGGAAGAAAATGGACAAGAGAAGGATTCTAGTTCCTGACAAACATCATGATCTTGAGTCTGCATATTGCTTATGTCTTTGGTTATACTCCTGCAGTGATTTAAACCCACTAATCTAATCCAGAATTTGTTTTCATGCTTGTGGAGAAAATGGAGAAAAAGATGTTTTTGGAAAAGGGTACACAACTGTAACAGGACTCGAGAAAAGAATGGAAGCATAACGTGATAGTTAAAAGTGCAAAAGAAGCATGAAAATGACATTTCATTTTATAATAACCGATATGTAATAAGTGGGATTGAATAAAGCTCCCATTGACGCACGGCAAATCAAGTTTTCATAATCTTCCTCTTTTTCATTGTTCGAACCGTTAAAATGATTCATTCACAAGAAGGAAGGTAACGTTATATTATATTGATACTGTCCTGTTGCAGATGAGATACACAGACCAAAGGGAAAGGAGAGAAAGAAGAAGCTTAGTATGCTCCAATTCAGGGTTGGAAGCAGATAGCAGAAACTCGCATAAAATAAACTCAGTTGCAATGTCGTTCACCTGAACTAAGGAAAAGATAAGACAGGAAGATGAAGAAATGCTGAAAAGCTGCAAAACCCATGTCTCCAAGCTGCTTCTATCTATAATGCTCAGCTTCAATTATCTTGGCTGTGAAGAACAATAATGGAGAAGCTAAGAGATGCACCAATGGTGTTATTGCAAGGAAGAGTTTAAATATCATCCTGTATAAATAAATCTTGAAGAATCAAAGCTTCCTTGGATCATAGAGAGAGGGAAAGATGAGAATGGGTGGAAGAGAATATCAGAAAACTTGAGAAAGGATGAATTAGATTGTTAAATTTTGCAAGCAAGAGAAGGTGCAAAAAGATGGAAAAAGTGTGTGAAGAGAGAAAAGCTAAAAGATTGGTCTGTTGGGAATACAAATCTAGATGTTGGTGATGCAATCCTATGCTATGCTGCTAGTTCTAACTTGTAAGTGATGGTTAGTATGTGGCATTTTCTTTATCTACTTTGTGGTTCTCTTTGCACTGTTTTATGGTACTGAATCAAAAGTTAAAGGTTCTTATTAGCTGATGTTAGAATAAATCATCAGGCTCGATAGGAAACTTAACTCAACACTCCAAATGTTTTTGCTAGTCCAGTGAATGAGATAGTGTTTTAGATGCAAAGCAACCCGTCTCGGGGGAAAATCAATGTCTTAAAAGTCGGATTTAAAATTAAATCAATAAGATAAGAAATTTTAGATTTAAAAAGTTCAAATTTATAAAATTTGCTAAAGATTAAATAAAATTAAAAATTTTAAAATATGATTAAAAATGATTGCTTTTATCTATCAAAGAATTTAAAATTTAATTAAAAAAGATATTCTTAAATAAAAATTAATTAATTTACTCTAATTTATAAGAATTTATTAATTGACAAAATTTGATTAATTAATTAATTAATTGATACATTTTTAACAATAAGAGTTATTAAAATAATTTAAACTAAAAAATTAGACAATATAATATTTTATCAGTTAAACCGACTAAACCGGTTAAATTTTAAAAAAAATGTGATTCCTTGTTTTAGAATATTTAAAAGTTTTTGGACATTGCCCTATTTAGCATAAGCTTTTATGCAGGATTTGTTAAAGTGGGTAAGACTCAGAATCTTTTAATTTTTCATAAAGGAGAGGCTTGCAGACAACATAAGACCTACAGCTCTTCCATATAACATTTTTCATGGATGTCCAATACTATCACCTCTCAAAACTTTGTTTTGCCTAATAGTAGGGCTAACAAAAGGTGTCAGATAGCTTGTTAGATAAAATACCTAGATCTTGATCCAGCAGACCTTGGAGCATGTATTCCTTTTATTGCCTCCATTTTGCCTTTCCAATTGGAGAGGCAGGTGTGATTTGTCCATGCATTGTCCTTGGCCAAGTCATTTTCACATTACTGTTAAAAAAATAGTTATTGTCAACTGTGTCCAAAAAAGTTGTAAAAGTTACATGGCATAATTGATGGGATCAAATCCTGCCATTTATGAAGGTTTGAGGAAATGGAAAGTTGTACATCCAAGCATATTGCTGCAAACAAAGGAAGAAATACCATTTGTTACTGCAAAATGTGTTGTCAGCAGTAGAATTCACTCGGCTGCTCCAATATGGAGGAGAAAATTTTGGTCACTTTGAACATGTCCTTAAGACATTTCCAGGTTCTAATGAATGATACCAGCTATAATCCATGGTTTCCTATCTATAATATCCACTTTACATGCGTCATAATTTGCAACAAAGAATCTTGTTATATAGCACACAGAGGCAGATCCTTGTTCTTAGAATCTGGTTTTCACTTGCTAGATGTTTTAGTCATCTAATGCCACACCAGCTCCCAAAGCACAAATCAACCACTGTTGATTATATGAACTTTCCTTTTTCCATATAAACCCAAAGGAAGTGGTAAGATTACCCTCGCTGATGCAACTTGCAGTCTGCCAGATGATGCATGACATCGCTCCAAGCTGCATTTGTAGGGTTTTTTAGGTCACAATTGGCTAATTCGCTGAACTGCCGATGGGAGAAAAGAATACAGCAGAAGACAGCGGTTTCAAAGGGAAGAGCATTACCAGGAATATTTCGATAATCAGGCTCTATTCCATTGCCATTTATGTCCATGTGATTTGGTGTAACGTACTTCCCTACAGTGACAACCACTCCTGAGCCATCATGAAGTTCAAAAACTGACTGGATCAACCCCTGCAAAAGGGATTTGTCATGTAAACCATAACTACTAAAAGGACCAGTAAAGTAACATGTGGACCAATGGAATGAAAAACTAGTTCAGCCCAGAAAATACAAAGGACAATATTACAAAAAGTTACATTAAGCCAAACACCACATTATAATTACATTGAGCAAAATTTGTGGTGTCAACATCTTCTATGAGCTATATTATTGCATATTTAAATATTTCATAATGTTACCTTGCCAAACGTTCTGTCCCCAACAAGCACAGCTCTACAGTTATCATGAAGTGCAGAGGCAACCTGAAATCAGAGCCTTAATTACACTACCATTCACCATTGAAACCAAACTAGAAACTGGGTATCAGTTCAAATTACTTACGATTTCACTTGCACTGGCAGTTTTGTTGTTCACCAAGACCTGCATTTGAAATTAGTCAACTGGTCATAATATGCTTATAAGGTACAGTTAGACATATATACTTCATCCATCAAGGTGGGACTCAGCCCTTCAGAGGAGATCAATAAAACCTGCTAATAGGAAAATTTCCAAGATTCAACTACACAACCAAGCTCAGAGAGTCCAATGTTTAGCTTAACTTGATTGACGAGCAATTCATTGGCAGGCTCAGTGCTTAATTTCATGCTTGAATTCTACTTTAGTCATAAGGAAGGTAATAACTCGTGGCACTAAGCGATATAACCAATATCTATATCTTTGTTGCTTGCAAATCATCTGATATGCAGTGCTCACAGAATGCAGGACCAATCAATTTTACAGGAAATAGACCCCAATATGTCCCTGACAGAATATGATTTAAAATTCCATTATCACGGATAAAGGAATACATACAATGACAGGTTTTGTAACAAGAGGTGCAGTATCTGCAACGATGACATTCTGATACTGAGGGTCCCTTCCAACAGTGTAAATTATCTGTTCAAGGACAATTAAAGCTGCACAAATGTCAATTCCAGCATGTTCAAATTGAATAAGAAAAGTCCTTAACAAGAGGTTCGACCTTAAAATAGTCAATAAAGAGCATTGACAGTTTGTTTGGTGCAAAGCAATAACATTATAACAAAGGAAGTACAACGCAGTAGGTGAATAATCAATCATCAATGGTGCGATACATAGTGCCACTGGCTACGAGATAATGTATATAACTAGCATAACCATCTGTTCTTTAATTATGAGAATCCTGCATAATGAGTATTACTAGGATCCCATATGCCTTGAAATGTCTCAGCCAAAAAAAGAACTGAAAATATACACCTTTGCTACATGCACTAAGCATTCTTATAATCGATCACATTTGCTGACAAAAATAGTTTCAGAGGAAAAAGAAAAGTATGTTTTCGGAGTTCAATCTCAAAAGCCAGCATACCGTTTCCCCTTTATCCAGAAACAGTTTGGCTATTTCAATTCCAGCCTGAAATAAGCATACGAACAGTTAAGCTAGATAGGAACAAGAATAAGACTTCACCTGAAACAATGTAACTATCCCTTCAACAGCAACGAGTTTCTATAATACGGTTTATGATAACTACATTCAGAAATAAATGTAAGAACATGGATTTTACACATGATGCAGGAATTCAGGCATCTATTGATATTTCGGAGCAATTGCCAAAAATTATCCTGCTATAAGTTAATTATAAAATTGAGAAACGTTGACAAAAGTTTTTACACTGGAGAATTTCAACCACAATTTACAGTTAAAATTATTTAACCTAATCCCCCAACAAACCAGAGTTTATTTCTCTTGTTTCTTTTTTTTTTAATATATAGTTTCATGAGTTCTGTACGGTATAAATGCAACTCTTTTGTTAACTATTGTCAACTTTGTGGCTCTGAAAACTGAGTTAAGCATGCATAGGCATTTTCATATTTCTGATGAGTAACTGCACCTATTACTGTTGTTCTAATTCTTATGGCTGCCCAATATTAAATTTAGATATATTTGTCTAAAAATATACCTGAACTAGTCCACCAAGGTTATCTCGAAGGTCCAGAATGAAATATGATGCCCCCATATCTTGAACTCTCTTCATTGCTGCAATAGTAGTTTTGCCATTGATATATTAGGCCAAGAAATACAGAACTTAAGCATAAAGACATGATATGAGAGCATAAATGATATTTTGAGCTCAACTAAACCCAAGCTACTAAAAGAAACAATGGAAATGACTAACGGTAACTTTTCATTTACACATCAATTGGGCATGCTTTGAAAATCGAGCCATTATCAGATGCATAAAAGACAAATCATTTTAGAGAAAAGTTCAGCTAATACTAATAACTATATCATCCAAATTTTAGTTAATTGTTTTTCAGCTTTACAATGAAAAAGTCACGTGAGAAGGAAAGGTACTACCGTCATACGATCTATGTTAACTTGATTTCAGATTCATAAATGAAAAAGGAATCATGGTATACTGTCAAGCCAAATGTGCACTAAAACTGATTAGTTACACCATCCTATGGATGTTTCTAATTACACTGTCCTCCATCATGAATCTCAAACAGCAGCAGGAAAAAGGCAGAAAGGCAATACTTCCATTGCTTAGATTCTACCTAATGCTCAGATAGAAGTGAGCATACACCAGGGACAAAAAGAAAAAGAAAAAGAAACAGAAATCTAATGCTTGGAAAGACAAATAATAAAAAGGAACCCTGATTGAGGGAACAAACTAAAACCACCTGGACTGAAAAACATTTACCAATGACCAAATCTTTTCTTGCCAGTGCATTGAATTCCTTTAGGCGTATATAACCAACAGAAGTGATGCCATTCTCAATTTGTTCCAAACGGTAAAAAACTGGTGTTCGAGCAACTAGTTGTCTCTGAACTTCTAATGATTGAATCGGTCCACAATTGCCATGCTTTACCTAGTATTGACAACATGTTTTCCAAAATGTTAATCAGAAGATAATACACAAGAAACGCATCATAGAATCTTTCTCTTCAACAAAGCTGAAAACCTTAATAGTCACAAATGTCTCGTTTGGGCCTTGCAGCAAAGATGACACTTCAAACGCTGATTTACCTCTGACATCCTCTCCATTGACTGCTAAGACCTCATCCCCCTATTAAACAAAGCTATTGTACGTGAAACTCCACATATGCTACTACTCAAATGAAATGTGATATTGACGTCAACACTAGATACATTTAAAGCAGTAGAAACAGGATTTTGTTTGAACTACGGAGCAGTAAATGCTTACGCACGTAGTTAAGCAACTTATCAGCATTATAAAAAAACTGCATGAATTGATAGTAATCAAAGAGTCACAAGTAGTTAGATGAATAAAAGCACACATTGTAATAGTAACTACCTGCCTCACGCCAGCAGAATGGG
Source organism: Erythroxylum pedicellare (assembly GCA_027563575.1). Taxonomy (NCBI): domain Eukaryota; kingdom Viridiplantae; phylum Streptophyta; class Magnoliopsida; order Malpighiales; family Erythroxylaceae; genus Erythroxylum; species Erythroxylum pedicellare. The sequence goes on from JAOQMP010000002.1 coordinate 40,255,186, forward strand.
CCGAACCGTCTAACAAGAGTCCTAATACTTTCAGCGTTACCCCTCCATTTTCATCTGGAACTTCCTTAAGGTTTATCCCAACACCACTCATGTCATACCTAGCCATCTTCGAGAACTTCGACCAGCAATGAGAGTGAGACATGCCATGAATCAAGAAGACTGAAAAATACATAAGGCCATTTTTTGCATATACAGGCCACAAGAATCAAGCACACCAGATAGAGCATTTCTATAGTTTTTTCATGAAAAAGATTCTTAAAGTAGACAAATAGACACTATCCAATCAAAAATGAAAAGAAATTATGTGTCGAGTCTGGACTGCGTGACTAATTAATTTCATCTACCAGAAGTTTGATTTATTTTCATTTTACATGCAAAAAGTAGAAGTCAAAAAATTGGTTAACCAAAGGAAAATGTTTGAGAAACAAATTACGTCGGAAGGAGAAAGAAAGCGCGTGTAAGGATCGCCCAAGCTAGACAACATCCTTCTGATAATATCATGAGCCTTTGATCTACTCTGTATCAAACTGCTCAACACATCTTCTCTTTTACGCTGCCAAACCTCCGGCGACCAGCGCCGGCGGCGTCCGGAATCAAGAAAGCTCTCGTTAACTATCTGCCAAGCTTCTTCCACGATTCCTTCGTTAGTCACAACCTGAGAATCGCTCTCTGCTTTAACTTCTTCTTCTTCTTGCTCTTGGAGGCAAAACTCGGCGGAAGAAGGTGGAGGCCCTTGTGGCTGTACGGAGGAAGACTGTAGAGAGAGGGAAGGTGGAGAAGAGAATAGAAGGTTGACGGAGAGAGCTCCGGTTATGGTTTTTAGTAATGCTTTCTGAACCCAGCTTGAGGCAGCCGTGATGGCGGTGGAGCGGTCGCCGTTAGTAAAAATAACTGGTCGTGGTGGTGCCGTTGGTGGCGATAGTGGGAGAGGAGCTATGGTCCTCATCTTCTAGTTAGTCCGTTAGTTTGCCGCTTTTTATCCCTTCACACAGAAAAAAAAATTGTTTAAATGTAATTATAATATAAATATTTTGAATGTTCAATCTCATTAATAAATTTATTTATTTATTTTATTCTAAACAAGAACTTAACATGTTAATGAGCTAAAGTGGGCCGTGTCATTCAACAGCCCACGGGCTGGCTCGTGGTCGGATAGGCCGAGTCAGCTCAGCCTATCTTTATTTTTTCATAAATAAATTTACAAAATGACATCTTTTTTATTATTCCGATCGAGCTATAGGTCAAAATTGCCAAGCTTTTTGTGTTCCTGATATAATAGAAACATATTTTGTGGTAATTATTATTTCGAGCTTTGATCTAAATTGTGAGATTAAGTTGAAATATTTGTGTTATTAGAACCGGTATTATAATAGACCGGTAAATATTATATTAGTAGATAATTGAAGAAGGATCTTAATTGTTTGTTAGTTACTTGTAGGATTGCTTCAGACCTAACTACATAGTTAAGAAGAACTTTGAGAGATCGGGAGGTCACAATTCAATTCTTATACATTTCAGTTAATTAGGATTATTTGATTAGATATGAAAAGGAGTTAATCATAACTATTGGATATATAGGGCCAAGTATTATTAAATTAAGAAGGTGAGGTAAAAATAAAATAATGATAGAAGTAATTTCCGCTTGTTGGTTTCTGTTTTTTGTTTTAATAAAAATACTTGTTTATTTGAGTTTTTGGTTTTAATTTTGATTTTGGTTTTTTTAGTTTTCAAAATTTACGAAAACCATAAAAAGTGGTTTTTTATTTTTTTATAATCTCTTTTAGTATCAATTAAATACATATTATTTAATTATTTGATATATTAATTATTAATAAGAATTATGAATAATTTAATTTTATA
>JAOQMP010000002.1:40272419-40297022 GCA_027563575.1 Erythroxylum pedicellare
ATTAATGGATGTGCAACTTTTTGATGTTGATGGCCATTCCGGTGAGGGTAGGAAATTTATTGAAAGTCGTAACAAAGTAAAGGGTAGATTGAAAACTTATGATCCATGAATTGTAGGTTTATAAACTAGGAGGATGAAATTTTTATAAATAAACATCAGCACATTTGAAACATCTGCAAAAAATTCTAATATCTGGCTACTGTTACGTGATATGAGTTCTAAGTGCTTCACTCTTTTAGGTTTTAGCATGTTGGATTTGTTTTGTTTTGTTTTCTTGGGCACGATATCATGTAAATCTTATGTTGTGAATTTTTTTGTCCAAATAAATTTCCTTCTCTTGTATTCTGCAAAATGGGTGGCTATTAAATCTTTAGGCAGTTACTATTCATATTGCTCTTTCTAGCTTGGAAAGAAATTTTTTTCATGATGCTCATTAACTAATATTTGAGATGTGTGTGTGTCAATCTACATGTGATGTGCAACTTTATCGTTGTCTTATTCTTGTTTTACATTTCTTTCAGTGATCCTGTGGCTACAGAAAGTAAATCATCCACAAGTGCAGGTGATGGATTTTCATCATCTTCACAGCCTTCTTCTGGATTTCAATCTGCCTGGTTTGGGGCATCGGGCCAGGCATCCATGGCTGACATTGTTAAGATGGGCAGGCCACAGAGTAAAGTATCTGTTGTGCCACCTCACCACAACATTTACCATCAAAGTGATGCGGCACACCCTTTAGCTGCATCACACCATGACTTGCATTCATCAAATAATTGTGCTTCAAACATGCCAGAAATAAAGGGAATTCCAGAAGTTGTTGCAAGCCAGCAGCATATGCATTCTGAAGATGAATGGCCATCTATTGAGGACCAGCCACCTGCTAGTGTGTCCTCTGTTTTGGAGGCTCCTGTGGATTCTGAGTTGTATCTTGATCCTGCTAACCTGCCTTTGAGTAGAGGTACCAAGCATACGAGGCCTCAAGTAGATGATGTTCTGCCTATAGAAGATGATCATGTTGAGAATCTTAGAGGGAGCCATGCTGTCTCGGCTTCTGTATCAAGTAAGAATGACCGAAAAGATGATTCTGGAGGCTCAGCACTTCTTGAGGATAATGTGTATGGGGACTTGAGTTCGTATGAGCCCCATAATCATACTTTTGAGCACAATCAAGGTGAAGGTGATTTTCTACTTTCTTCTGCAAATTGCATTTTTATAGTTTTCCTTTAAGAATGTCATTCTTCATTTTATATTAGTTCTGCAATTTGCAATTGTTTTTCAGAATAACCTAATGATAGATGTACTGTTTATGATATCAATCAATCTTAAAGTTTGATCCCTGGCAAATTTTTCGATAACTAGTTGAAAACTGTCTGTTTATTTATTTGATCTCCTTTTCCTCAATTACATACGACTACCCTGACTGAATTTTTACATTATCTGCTCATATGTGACGATTTCTTGTATTTTTCCATGTCCATAAATTGTTTCCGAGTTCCTTTACTGTAAAGAAGTGATTGAATGTGTGATGGTGGTCTGGAATGTTGGTTAGATTCTGCACCAGCTTCATCTTTTAACTCAAAAGTTTGCAAGCTTTGTTTCTCAACTACTAGTATACTGAGTGGCCAATTCAGTCTAGGACATGAGAGTTATTTCTTTTACTTAGTAATGTTTGGTTCTTAAGATTATGATTAACTTTAGTCCATGGTAATCACCATATTTTGTTTATTTCCATTTCAGCCAATGATGATCCTTCATCAGTGGCAGTGAACTTCCAGCACTTGACTTTGGAGAATGATGATCAAGAAGCAGCAACCAAAGAGGATAATCCTTCTGTAATAATTCCTGATCACCTCCAAGTTAATGCTCAAGATTGCTCACACTTGAGTTTTGGTACTTTTGGATCTGCAATAGGTACTGGTTTTTCTGGTCCTTTTGCCGCAATGCCAACAAAAAGTACCTTGGAGGAGACATCTGAGTTGGTTGATGCACCATCAACTGGACACCCAGAGACTAGGTATCCTCCTTTTCTCATCATATCATTGCATCCTTCCTTTCCTATATTTCTTGGTCTAAGGGTCATTTCTTGCAGAAATCCGGAGTATTATGGGGACGAGCACCTCAGAAGCACTGCAGATGAAAGTTTAGTCCATAGAACGGGTGTCAATGCAGGGAATTTTGACTCTCCTTCGGTTCCACAACAAGAGGTGTTAAAGGAGGAAAGTACTGAAGTTTCTCAAGGGAATCAATATGCGTTTCATTCAACTGCACCTGATTATGCTTATGAAAACACACAACGGTTGAATGATGTGTTTAATAACCCGCAGACAAGCTCCCAGATGCAGAATATTGCTTCATTATCAAGTGTATTGGTAACATTTGAAACTATTATCATACTTGGTCACTTGAAAGTTAATGTTTCTGTGATATATGGCAATGCACACAAAAAAAGAACAGATACCACTTGTCATTTTTATGACAAGGATGGGAAATACTAGCTGCTCTTACTTGTGCTGTTGAAACAACTTTATATCACAAAATTTGAATTTTTTTACTTATTTTCCTTTTAGATATTTGTTTTATTATGCCCAGCAAATATATGTGGATCAAAAATTGTTTCTTTACCTCCCAGAAAGAAGAGGAAAAGGTATAAAAGTTTTATTCTTTGTTGGCTGCTTTGGATATTTTGAAAGGTGGAATGGAAATGGTTGGTACAGGCATTTTACTGTCAGAAGTTTATTTCTTCTTGTCTTTGTGTGTGTGTGCATATGTGCTGGCATAGCATGAAATATGTGTGATTGAATATTTGTGAATTTTCAGTTGTTAAGTTTGACCTTATAGCCCAATTGCTTCGATTGTTTGGTTGAAATCTCATTTAACATGTTATTACAGCAGGCTTATAACAACTCGTTGTCAAGCACACTGTTGGGTTCAACTGTCCAGGCTGGTAGGGAACATGAACTCCCATACTCCCCATTCCCTGTGACCCAGTCAATGCCCATCAAATATAGCAATGTACCATCTTCCATCAGTGGTCCAAGCATTTCCATGCCAGAGGTATGCTATCGTTAATTTCTACTTCTTGTTGTTAATGAGTGTAATTGTGTAGGGAAATTAGCTTGCGCTCCATAATCAGATAGCATCTTGAAATAGAATAATGAACAAGATCTTGGTATAAGTTTTGAATTTAGTGGCCATCCACGGAACACGTAAAGCAAATTGACTTGAAAATATTAGTCTTGTTGTTGGGCATGTCTTCAGTCTATCTTACTACTTCCTTGGCATCTTTACTGGTTTTATATCTTGTTGTAAGAAAGCCTTCTTGAGTCATTTGGTGGCCATTATCTTATCAAGCTTTATTGGATTGCCAATACTTTTGTTGATTTTGCTTTGTGAATAAACTAAGATCTTAAGTTTCTCTGCATAATGGGAATAATACATTTCTGATTATGCTCATTAGGAATAGATGATTCTTGGCAATTATTTAGTTGTCAACGAATCACGTTTCTGAAATTTTCAAAGCTTCGTGGGTGCACATTAAATCGTTTGTTTACATTGCTCACCATTGAAATGTTTTGGCAATAACCAATTTGCTATCACACACTCTTTCCCTCTAGGGGAACTGAATGTTGTTGCGAAGACCATTAGTTAATCTTCATATGTTAGCCAGAAACCTATGTGATAGTCATCCGTGTTATTAGTTGTATTATGTTTTTTTGAACCAATTTTAAGATTATTCTTCTCGCATTGTTGATTTAGGAATTCTAAAAGAGACACACAAAGTATCTTTAATACTGTTTCTCATTTTCATATTCTTTTTCCATGTGCCAGGCTTTAAGAGCAGGTAGTATTTCTACACCACAACTGACCTCAGAGATGCTTCCAGGTGCAAGTGTTGCCGCAGGATCCACTCTTCCGCAACACCTTGCTGTCCATCCTTATTCACAGCATACCCTTCCCTTGGGACATTTTGCCAACATGATTAGCTATCAGTTCTTGCCCCAAAGCTACCCGTATATGCCATCAGCTTATCAGCAGGCATATGCGGGTAATACTGCATATCACCAATCTTTAGCATCAGTTCTCCCACAGTACAAGAACAATGTCTCGGTTAGCAGCTTGCCGCAATCTGCCGGTGTTGCTTCTGGCTATGGATTTGGAAGTTCGGCCAATATTGCTGTAGGAAACTTCCATCTGAATGCGCCAACTGCTCCTGGAGGTACAACCATTAGCTATGATGATGTTTTGAGTTCTCAATACAAGGACAGCAACCATTTGGTCTCACTTCAACAGGTAATGTGTCCCCCAAGGGTTGACAAATTTTCATGGATCAATTCTTATGTTCTGCGTACTTGACGGTAATTTAGGATGCATTAGAACTGTATTTATGTAGTGGAAAAAAATCTTATAGTTGAATTGTGGTTATGGAGAAATAGACTTGATGTGGGAATTGGAGAAATTTATCAGGAGGATTGATTTGTTTGCCTAGGTGATCTTGTTGTGTATTCTGTTTTTGCTATGAAATATAAGTGGGGTTATGATATTGTGGTCTCAGAATGAAAATTCAGCGCTCTGGGTTCATGGGCCCAGTTCACGGACGATGTCTAGTGTTCCTGCAAGCAACTATTACAGTTTGCAGGGGCAGAATCAGCAGGGTGTTGGGTTTCGACAAGGTCAGCAGCCATCCCAACAGTTTGGAGCTCTTGGGTACCCAAATTACTACCATTCTCAAACAGGCATATCCCTGGAACATCAACAGCAAAACTCTAGGGATGGGCCCTTGACCATGGGTGGCGCTCCGTCTCAGGTCCAACCCTCAAAGCAGACGCAACAGTTGTGGCAAAACGGCTACTAACTCTCATCGCTATCTGAGTCTGGAAGTGTCCAAATCAATGGCATTGGGCTCTGACTGTCGGTCTATCCTCTGACGAGACATCCTCCACTTGCTACAGCCCTGTTGATGCCACTGCCATGATGCTGTATTAGAATACTTATGTGCCATATTTGACCGTTTTGTTAGCTTAGGAACCAACACGTTTGCTAATTCCAGTTAGTGGACTCTTTTTTTTTTATATAATATCTGTATGTCGCTCGTTATAGTCAAACTTACTTTTTTTTAATGGTTTGGACTCATTTACCAGTTTGTAATCTAAAGTTGGACTCATGATCCTCTCAAAATACTGAAGAATGAAATTACTGGGTTTTGTTCTGACCATCTTTTCTTAAAGCCAGTAATTGAGCTAACTAACTAGAAATTGAGCTGTTATCGGTCCTCGCCCTCGATAAGAGTAAGTTATCGGAAAAAGCAAACCTAGGACCCTCGATAAGAGTAAGTTATCGGAAAAAGCAAACCTCCTATTAAGCGGGTGAAATTTAACACAGATGGAGCAAATAAATGTTTCTCATCTTCAGTCATAAAAGGTGGTCTTATATGAGATAGTGTAGATGACTGTTTTGGAGATTTCACACAAAATCTTAGATAGTGTTTATCGGTGTACGTGAAATTCGGGAAAGTATTTATTGGACTTATACTCGTATAGAATCTAGGATATCGTCGGATCGAACTTAAAGTAGATTCCACAGTAGTGATTAATATCTTTTCTTTCACAGCTAACTGATTAAAGGCCCATAATCTCATAATCTTAGGTATTAACGAACTGTTTATCCGAAACTGGATTGTTGTATATCGATATATATATTAAGAAAGCAACCAATGCGTCGACTGACTTATCCATTATATAGATTATTTTGATATTTGGGTCACTTATTTTAATACTACACTCATTAGGTCCCACTTTATCCTTATAGAACATATGACGGAGATCTGTTTTCCTAGACTCGTTATATAATCTGATTCGATAAATCCTTAAAAAAACCTCAGAGGATATAGTTTCTATTATGTGGAGTGAAGATCTGATACTAAGTTCGGTAGGGAATTAAATTTGGTAAAGTGAATAAGTAAATCTGGTACTAATTTCAGTACGTGTTATGAGGGGACAGCATAGCATGTGACAGTAGTAAGTAGTAACAGTCACATTCACACTTGTACATCCAACTTGCTATCCGCATAATCATCGTTCGCTCTTTTTCTACGCAACACTCCAATTCCAGTTCACTGTCGATGTCCATGGTATGGCACTTTTTCTCTATTCTTCCTTTTCCGGGCTTTTGCAGCCTGAGAGACACGTGTAGCTTAAAGTTCTAAAGCTTGTAAGTTTGGAATTGGATCCGTCAGATTACTGTGAATAACCAGGACCTTATTATGGGATGCTTTTGTTGCTTGTTTTGCGCAATTTTCAATGGCGAATCATTCTCTTTGATCGCATTTTACTGCTAGAAGTTAAAGGAGTCCAGTGCTTTGCTCTCACAGTATGAATATATGATTCTTTAGCTTTTCCGTACATGTCGATGAATTTATTCCGTACCTTAACTGAGGAGTTATTTGTTTACTACATTCAGGGTGCCCTCAAATGTAGCTGATATCTGGGAGTAGTTTCCCTTCAGGTTTTTACGCTTTCCGGGGAAAAGTAATCATTTTTGGTATCGTTTGATCATTTCTGGGTTTTGGGTACTGTAGAGTACGCAGGCAGGGGACCAATATGAGCAGTGAAGTGAAAGAACACCCCGGAAGCAATATACTAAAGAAACCTGAAAGCCACAAACCTTTCAATAACAGAGATGTCATACCTGGAAGTGATCTCTGGGTAGATGGGCTTATTTGCGCTTTTGAGTTCGTTCGAGGCCGTAAGAGGTCCCTGAACTCAAGATGGAATTCAAGAACCTTGTGCGGCAGACATGGGGATACAGAACCTTTTAGGTCACAACTACGAGATCATAATGTAGGAGAGGTTTCTCCCTCAACACTGGATAAGAACCAAGCTTTAGATTCATCGCCTCTTTACCACTTTAAACGTGATCAGGATGCTCCTGATGATGAGCAGAAACAAATCCGGATTCTACAGTCAGGGCAGTATAACTCCATAGAAAGATTTGATGGTAGTCACTGGGCACCCATTGGGTGGGCGAGAATATCAGAACTTGTGCAAACTGTGCAATCTGATGCTGGTTGGTCCATGCAGCAGCTGGAGTTATTGGATGATGAAGAAAGCCTTACTGTTGCAGATTTAGCAGCTCCTTACTGGGAGCGCCCAGCTGGCCCTGTTTGGTGGTGTCATGTGGATACAGGTCATTCCTATGTTCAGACTTGGCTAAGCAATGCTCAGTGGTTGCATCCAGCCATCAGTTTGGCCTTGAGAGAAGAAAGTCGACTGATAAGTGAGCGAATGAAACATCTTCTTTATGAGGTAGAATTTTCTGAATGCAAATTTGTTTATTTTTCTGGTATATATTTGCGTATGATGCTTACATATCAGTAGATTTTACTGTAGCTTCGAAAGCTCCTGCAAAGTATATACTTATGTCAGATTTTGTGGGGTGGAATCTGTGTATGCATGATTGTATAGGATAGATGTGTCAAGAACCTCACTGCCAGCGGATTATTCAATTGTGTTGTCAGTACCTTTAAAATTGCAGGGACAATTTAACATTCGTAGGCTTTTATCCTTTTCTCCTAAACATCCTCTTTCCCAATCCTTCAAAACCCAATTCAACCCCTCTCTCTGCATACACTATAGGCATGGAATTCATAGAATCTACCATGTCCTGATATCTGGAATGACTACGAGTAAAACGCGTTTCGATGAACTCTTTTGCTACTTCACCTGAATCAGTGCATTGGCTATCTCTTTAGTCACTTGCATTTAAACTCATTTACGTGCAAACTAAAGAAATATGAATTTTAGATGCAAATTCACTGATTTTAGCAATTTATTGGGTATCTATGGCAGCGAAGTTCAAGACTGTAATTTGCATGTCTATGTCAGCATAAACGTACACAGTTAATCCCTTGGATGTGTCAAGGTGTGTCTTCAGATGTAAATAGTAGCCACATATATTTCCTTTGCTTGAGGTATCTCTGTGGAGTTGCGACAATGGACACTTTTCTTAAAGCTGAACCTGAGTTTTGGAAGACAGAAAGAAAAAATGAAAATTAATATGTGTTCATATGTCTTCTGTATATGCATGCATATGTGAACATACATAGAGATAGATAGAGAGAGCATTAAACCATATTAAAAACAGATCGAAATTTGTATTGTGTAGAACTCACCTTTTCACCTACTTGTTGAATGAGGTTATACCTTTCTGTTTCTGGTTTGTCCGTGGGTCCTGCTTCACTCTTCTTTATGCTGTCTTCTTCCAAGGTGCCGGTAAGGGTTGCTGGAGGACTGCTATTTGAGCTTTTGGGACAATCAGCTGGTGATCCATATGTGGAAGAGGATGACATTCCTGTTGTTTTGCGCTCTTGGCAAGCACAGAATTTTTTATTGACTGCATTGCATGTAAAAGGACATGTTTCGAGAGTAAACGTTTTGGGAATCATAGAAGTTCAGGTTACCTCTCCTTGATGTAATCCTTTCAGTGGAATAGACCGCTGACTAGTTTGTATTCATTTGTGTGCAAGTTAATTCATTGGTTTACTAATTATATGTGCTGCTCTAATTAGGAGCTTCTGTCTGCTGGGGGTTATAATGTGCCACGAACAGTGCATGAAGTCATTGCACAGCTAGCTTGCCGCTTAACTCGATGGGATGATAGGTTATTGATGTGATCCAATCCTTAGTTTATTTACTTATTTACTTTTGTGCAGCAGTGACTGAAACTATATTGGCTAATACTTCTATCCATAATGTCATCTTTTCATCAGCATTATGGTTAATGCTATAACTAACTTTTTATCCTTCTGTATGTATAATCAGTTCTTTTTTTGTCTTCTCCTTTTATGTTTTATCAAATAAGTTTTGATCTAAAGTTTATACCAAAAAATACAGTTTTGGGAAATAAACAAATCATGATATAAATAATTCCTTGGGATTTGCTCTCTTACATGCTTTGTTAAGGATATTTCTGATAGCAGAGATTCAGACCATGTATATTCTACTTTGTTTTTGGTGTAGTACCTATCTTTTTCGGATGCCTATTAATTTCCAAGATATAATAATTTTTTGTTGATGTAAAGTGTGTTGATATCATGTGTTGCTAGTTTTCTTCTTAAGTTTTCCTTTTCCTCTTTGATTTTGTCTTAGGTTATTTCGCAAATCCATATTTGGGGCTGCAGATGAGATTGAATTGAAGTTTATGCACAGGTTATAGAAAAAGATTTAAGCATATCTTCACATAAATTAGTTACTCCATTAATGTGCTTTCTCATTGACGATATTTGTTGGTATGAACAGGAGAAACCAGGAAGACATGCATCTCTTCAGCATTATTTTGAACCAAGAAATTAGAAGGCTATCAAGACAGGTATATCAGCGCTATTGTTTTGCAAGAACTTTCTGAATCTATTTTTAATTCTCTCTCTCTCTCTCTCTCTCTTGATAGATTAGATATATTAACTCCAATTTTGTAATTACTGTAGTTTATCTTTACGTATTTTCTTAAATCAAGAAATATAAGTAGTTTTCCTTCTAGGCAGCAGCTCTGTCATGTCTCTTTAGATTTGGTCTAACTTGTTTGTAAGGACATTAATATTTCCTTCCTGGTGCATATTCTACAATTTATTTACTGGCAGAATTATTGATAGCTACTCTGCTGAAAGGTGCTAGCTAATGATAATTAAGCCATAGATTGCTTCCCAATGCACTGGAAGTAGTGGAAGAAGCTTTTTGTTTTTCTAGGCAGGCAGCTTATTATTGTAGTTTATTGCTTCTTATTTAGGTTAAGTGAGTACCATTTCAGAAAGTTTACTGAAACAGGAATGCCGACTGTTTCAGGTCATTAGAGTGAAATGGTCTCTGCATGCCAGAGAGGAAATCATTTTCGAGCTTCTCCAACATTTGAGGGGCAATTCAGCAAGAATGTTGTTAGAGGGAATAAGGAAGAGTACAAGGGAAATGATTGAGGAGCAGGAAGCAGTTCGGGGTCGCTTGTTTACTATTCAAGATGTTATGCAAAGCACTGTTCGAGCATGGTTGCAGGTATGCGGAAATTTCATTGATGAAGATAACTGTTGCCTTAAGTTCCTCGCATATCATTTACATAACTTATTCTGATACTGTGGTACGATTTCAGGATAGAAGCCTTCGTGTAACCCACAACTTGGCTGTTTTTGGTGGCTGTGGCGTTGTTCTTACTATCATCACTGGTTTGTTTGGAATCAATGTTGATGGAATACCAGGAGCAGCCAATACTCCTTATGCATTTGGTCTCTTTACAGCCATTCTCATATTCATTGGTATTGTTCTAATAGGAGTTGGGTTAATTTACCTCGGTTTAAAGCAGCCGGTCACTGAAGAACAGGTTGAAGTGAGGAAGTTGGAGCTGCAAGAGTTAGTAAAGTTGTTCCAGAAGGAGGCAGAAACTCATGCCCAGGTTCGGAAAAATGTTCAGAGGAATAGCTTACCACCAACCTCCGGAGATGCACTCTCAAATGATGTTGATTATGTTCTCATCCAATGAAGACACACTTTACAATTGATTAACCTCATTCACCTTCACTTCACTTTAGTACATATGAAATGGAAGAACCATGTGCCGTGTGGGGGAACTGAGGGAGAGGAAGCCTTTTACTTGAAGAAGATAAATTTCACACGCTTGTTTCTTTTTCACTAGAAGTTGTAGACATTCAGATATAGTTATTTCAGTACTGTATCATGTTGAGCCGTTAATGTTAAGAGAAAGAATGCTCCTGCTTGATAGTTCATACCTTTTTCAGTTAGGAGTATCTTATAATTGAGAATGTTAAGAGAAAGAATGCTACTGTTTGATATTAATCAGTTCTCACTTGTGTAAGCCTTCATTCTATTATCCATGTCATTCAATCTTCAAAGCAGTTACTTTTCGTACTGGTCATTGATGAGTATGATGCAGCAGCCAATAGAATGGATAAAAGAAGAAAAACTGTTTTTCTTCTGTTCTCTGGAGCAGGTGTCAGTGTCACTTAAGAAGAGATCTTTTTAGATGTTCACGAGCTGTAGCCAGAGCTTGAGTTAATGTCTGCCAGAGTTAAACAAAAGTAAGTTACTTTTCAAAAGAATAATAGAGCCTTTGAATGATCAACTATTGGTTCAGAGAATCATTGAAAGAAAGGTCTATCTTTTTGTTGATTCAGTACCATTCTTTTCACTATTTAGATTGTCTGAAAAAACAAATTTTGGGGAAGTCAAATACCTGCTCAGACAGTGGAGCCCCAGCATCAATACTATGACTTGCAACTTTCTCCGCAATCACACTTGCATCAGTTTCAAGAATGATACTGCAGAAGGTAGGAAAGAGTTAATTCTGTAATGAAGGGCCGTGACCTCTTGAGGAACTGAAACAGAGACAACATGCTCAGCTGGTCAAATCCCCAGTCTTTCCATAGGAATTTAAGACTCATACTATCATTAAGATGATCACAATTTGTAGTCTCATATTCAGACACACAGATGAGAACAACATTTTTATAAATCCAAGCTAGCTGCATGGTCAACCTTGATGTAGAAAAGTTCAAACTGCCTTTCACATAATGTTCACAGACATGCAATACTCGGTCATATTTGTTTGTACCGTTTGTTCAAAATCGTCTTCTTTAATTTAAAAACCAACAAGGATAAGAAATCAAAGTCCTAAACTGTTTGAAGCATTTAATTTTACTAGCACAATTCACAATCTCCCTTTCCAATTATTTGCAGGCATGGTTGTTAATCTGTCTTCCAAGAACTTACTTCAGCTTCTGCTTTTGAAGAGCACAGAATTCACAAAAGTCAGATTCCACTTGAACTTTCCATATTCTGATGGGTGTGATCTTAATTACAGAAGGTAAACACCATCAACATTATGAGATTCTATAAATTTACCTTTTAACATCCAACTTAATGACAATAAAGATTCAATGTTGGAGGTTTTTAGCTACAAGATTAAGTTGAGATTTTTTAGCGGCCCTTGAAAGTAAAGACTACTATGTACAAGTGATACAATTTAAGCACAAGAGATGTAAAGTCAGAGGGTAGGCACACGAAATAGACATACAGTGGCCAGCGGATTCATCTCAGGAAAGGAAACTTAAACCTTACAGGGACCAGCAATGATAGAATTTTTGGCACCCTTACACAAAAATCACCCTGTACCTATAGATTACCACAAATCCAACTTCAACCCTTGTCACAGATACAGAGAGGCAATATATAAATGATCAATGCTTTGTTATGTGCTTAACATGAAACTACATACCCGCCATCAACAATTTCGTCAAAACATAAGAGAATGAGATCTAGATTCTCAAGTGTCTCTCTCTTGTCCACATTGCCTCTGAACAATATTAATTAGATAGATTAGTGGTATGTAGTTTGTCAAAACCACAATCGATAGTAGCTTATGTGGAAGCATATAAAGGGGAGGGGTGAGAAGAATATGACAAAAACCTGAGTAGAAGGTCGACTGCATCAAAAAACCCCTGAAGGACTGAGGCTAAGATGATCTCATTCTCATCTTCACTTCCAGTAACAAAAAAGTGAAGATCTTGAACAAACTTGTAAACAACAACGTTTCCATCAAACAATGTTATCTCAACTGGAAATCAAACAATGTCTAACAACTAGTTAGTGTACATTCTTCAGAATAAAAGGTTCAGTGTAGTGGTTAAACACGGGCATATTATCCCATAAAAACTCTGTTGACAAGTGTTTATGACCATGATAACTGTTAACCAGAACCAAAAGCAAAAGAAAAAAAAGAACACAGTAGGAACAGAGTGAAGCGCCTAGCAAATTAACCTCACAGTTGACCCTAGTCCACATATGATATCCCAATCCAGGGCAGATCTGATCCAGAAAATCCTATGGAAACGAACAAAATGACAAGTACAACAGGAAAAATATATCAATACCAGAATAAATGGAACGCCATTAACTTGCCTTCAGTGCGGGCATTCGTCTTTTGTGTCTTGGTAAATACAGCCTTCTCAAAAGCTTCCTTGGCACTGTTTGTTGACCAGTCATCAGAATAGTACTTCACAGCTATACGTTTTCCTTCAGAATCCAGCAGAAGGATATTTTTGACTGAAGGTGGCAACTCCTACGATCAACATTGTGCGAATCAAAAGGATCCAAGTATCCCGAAGATGAAAAGTGAAAATCTAATCTTGGGCAACCCAATTGCTACTAATTCCAATCCCCTAAACAATTAGCTCAAAATGATGATACCAGAAACAAAGCTTAACCCATTTACACGCATCAACATTGAATACCATTTCCGTAGCATTTTTCCGAATTGCCAAGGAACAGTTTCTAGTTGACTTAAGCAAAACGGTAGATCTCACAACAAATATCAAGACAAAGTTCGATCAACTAAAACCCATAATAGATCTTACTGGAACAATCACTGTAACAAAAGCATCCAAAAATAAAAAACTTTCTCAATTCAAAAATCGAAACTTTACGCATACAATGTAGCTAGCTATCAATTAGTGCGCGAAAGTGTAAACTGGGAAGCAGAGAGATTCAGGGGACTGACCATGTCGTCTGGCAAAAATGTCGAGGGAAAAACAAAATCAAGCTCTGGAATTAAATATAGTTGTTACATTCAAGGGATAATGACCTTATGAAAATGGGTTTACTTGATGCATAAGTTAAAAATTCCAACTTTTGAAAATCGTCTTCCCTGTCATGACAAGAAATGGATCATGGGCCTTGCAGCCTCGGATCACGGTAAAAGTGCGGATTTTTACAAAAGGGGATCTTATAATACGTTAGGAATCTCTCGTAGGAATCATCCGCTGATTTGGTTATTATTAATTAATTAACTAATTTTTATATGATTAAGGTCTTGTAGATGCAATTATAATAAGACTTTAACAATCCTCGTCACGAAACAAACGCCGCCTTTCGTACTTCCACGTGGACTCGTGACACGCATGTTGCTTGCCAAGTTGCTCTCTCTCTAGGCCACAGGTACTCTCTCGCTCTTTGTATGCGTGTGTGTCCTTTTCTGTATATTTCTTTGATGGTGAGTTTCTGCTGATGCAGTTTCCAGTGCCTTTACGGTCTCTGTTTCAGAGCTTGTCTGGAGGACATGGACGGTACATGTCCCATAAACCATTTCGATTCTTGATTTTCAGTTCCTGTGCTTCTGTTTTGTGAGGTTTCGCTCTATTTTGAAACGGCCCTTCTGTGCTTAGACGTAGTTGATAGCTTTTTCAGACTGCTTCACCTTTGTCTTTACATATCAGTTGATTGAATAAATCACGGTAGAATGTAGGCTATTGGATCTTGTCTGTTACGCGATTGCGTTTATTTTCATCTACTTTCCTGAAGTCCTAGTTTTTGTATAGAAATGGATGATCCTGTGTTTACCCGTTAGGCCTCTTCCTGAAATACTTAAGCTCAGCTAATTTTGATGTAAGGTGGCTGGTTTTAAGTGGGATGAAACGTTTACATAATTTGTGGAGCTTCACAAAGAAAGCTTTTTTGATCACTTTGATGAGCTGATTGTATTACTAATTCCAAGTTTCCTTCTGTATGTTATCTTACTAATAAACTGGCCCTTTGGAGGGATTTTGGAAGACGACTTTTCTTTTTGTAACTAGAGATTCAGTATCCAATTTACCAAAGATTGGGAATGAAGGAGCATCCTAGTGTACGCACCCCGTTCCCCTTGAGGTATTTCAAGTCCCACAGTGGCCTCCTATTTCTGATGTATGAAAGCAAAGCGTACCATAAGTTTTTCTCTCAAGGAAGAAAGAACAAATCTCGCTGGTGCCATCCATTTCTATACAAAAACTAGGACTTCAGGAAAGTGGAAAATACTTAAGCTCAGCTAATTTTGTCGTAAGGTGGCTGTTCCTTCTGTATGTTATTCTACTAATAAACTGGCCCTTTGGAGGGATTTTGGAAGACGACTTTTCATTTTCTGCATCACGATGGTCAAATTTTACATGGTGTAATGCATTCTTCTGGATCCATTTATAAACTTTCTGTCTGCGGATGTTTGAGATTATGGAACTGGGTTCAAGACTTGTCTGACTTTCTGTTATACTACCAGTCCCTGATGTTGTGAATTCGAAGACTTTATTTCTGTCTGACGGTTTGCTACTATAAACTTGATCTGAGAGCACCTGAAAGTTGAAATTTTCCCTGAACCTCATGACTTATACAATATTGGTTTAGTCTATGATTTCTTTTCAGTCATAAAATATGTAAAATTTCCATGATACTTGGACATATGCCATTCATTGTTGAAATTGCAGCTGATACTGTGGTTTATTTAGTCCATCACAGGAGCAGGAATTGGATATTCTTTTAATGTTGTTATAGTGTTTCATCTGCAACACAGATATGCGTTTAAAATATTGATCTTTACGCTAAAGCACTCTATCAATTTTTCTTAGCACAGGGCTTGTTCCCTTTGTGCTATTATGTTTTGGATTACCGTGATCACTATTTGATTCATAATAAATGTGTTCTTTTCCTTTTGCAATGAGAGTTCTTGTGAGTCTTTTGATTTTTTCTTCCTTGACAAGTATGTAAAATTATCTGTACCCTGTTCGAGAAAAGCTTTTCTATACTTGGATATTTCGCCAATTCTCAAGTAACTTGAGATACTGTGGGATCATGTCAGGGTGTCATCAAATATGAACTCTATGTATGGATATAGAACCTTTTACACTGGTGGAGGTGTGACAACCCTGACTAATTCAATATATGGAACCCAAGCCTTTGTGCCACTGGTTTCTTGGTTTTGTATCTTGGAGTTTTATGCAATTTATAGTCTTTGTGAGTCACTGCAATATAGCCAAAGTAAATGAGTACTGTTTTTTCAAGTTGATAAAGAAACCAAGCATGGTCACCCTATTTAAGGAACTTGATCATTTTATGGTTAGACTAATTTAGACCATCTGCTGCTTGTATTTGTCAAATGTGGCTTATCATATTGACCCAGCAGGATTTGCAAATAGATTCTGTATCTGGGTCATCATTTTTAAACAAATTCTATGTCAAGGTCCAGCCAGTAAGAAGAATATAAAAGCAGAACTATCTATGTTTTGCATGACAACAAAATTTTAATGCTTTTTTTTCTTTCCCCACTCAGTCCAAGTTTTGATATGAGGTTGACTAAGGTTTGTATTGTGAGACAATAATTTTAGATGACTGGCACAGAAGGCGACATGGCCAGTTGATGTTCCTTTGTAATAGTAACTCCCTTTAGACATTGTTTTTCTTAACCTAGATCTCATTCATTGAGTTCTATAAAACACTAACCTCTGTAATTGGAAATGACTTTTCTTGTTGTCTGTCCTAATATATTTGCTGTTAGATTTGGCTGCTAAGAAGTGTGTGTCATGTGATTCAAAGGATATGCGACCAATGACTGAAGAGAGTGCAATGGAGATTATGTCAAAGGTTTTGCATTTAATTTATAGCGGGCACATTCTTGTTTAACTCTAAAAATGTTCTTTTTGTCTGTTTTTAATTACTTTTCCTTTTCAAAAAAGGTCCCCGGTTGGAATTTGGTGAATGAAGATGGTATGCTAAAGCTGAACCAGTCATGGAAACTGAAAAGTTTCATCAAAGGATTGGAACTATTCCAGCTTGTTGGGAGTGTCGCTGAATCAGAAGGTCAATACTCCGCCCAATGGCATATATGGTGGCAATATTTTATTCACTGGTAAGAAGGTTTTGGTTGTTTACTCCAAGTCACTTCTTTGAATGGATATGCAGGTCATCATCCAGATCTTCATCTAGTTGGCTGGAACAATGTAAAAATTGAGATATGGACCCATGCAGTTGGTAAGATTTTACTGCAAGACATTAGTTGTTTATACAAGCTTTGAATTTTGAAGTTGGGAGATCACCTGATATCTTGGCAACATTGATGCATCTATGCTTAACACTGAGTTTCAATAAATGGTACAATTCAAACTGATTTCTGCTGGATTTTAATGTGGTCCATTCAGCATCTAAGCCGTTTCACTTGCAATGTTGCATGATCATGCTTTTGTGCATCTTTTACATTTGGTGTATTGAAAAATTGAAGTCTTCAAGTGATCTGGCAGGTGGTCTGACAGAAAATGACTTTATACTTGCTGCCAAGATCAATGGGCTTGACCTGCACCACCTCCTGAGAAAGAAGGTTTCTGCAAGTGCTACTTAAGAGGTCAATTCAAATTACATCAGAATTGTCAAATGATGTGGTAAAAGTGTTTCATGCAGTGAGAATCTTCTGTATGATACATCATGTGATGGTCCATGTATTTAGGTTCTCTGAAAAGATTATGCTTGAAAAAGGCTTGTCTTTTTCTTCTTTTTTTAATGTTTTTGGCTACATCTTAAATCTGCTTGCTTCCTTTTACCTACTTTAATTATGCATGGAATAGATTCCAATGCATCTTTACTTTTCCTTGTGATCTTGGCAACCACATGCACAGTGCCCCTCTTTAATCTTAGATTTGTCAACCAATACCTAAGACAAGCCCTGGTGCTGTGGATTTATTTCCAGACTGTCTGCTGAATAAAATAAGAAATGGTAAAGCAATTTATCTTGTCCGATTTTACAAATGCTCGCAGTATCTTTACACCATTTTGCACCTTCCTCTTACCCACATTAATGGCAATAAAAGCATGGTGCTTTTCCTCTGAGGTGACACTCACAGACCGGATCTTCCATGTGAATTAAGGGCCATTTAATCTAACTCCTCCCTCATCCAAGCACAAGCTATGCTGTTGTCTGAAAATAATACCTGTGGGCAAGCATAAGATGTCAAACAAACTTACAGTCTGAAATAAAGTTATTCAAACAAAACGAAATAGTACAAATAAGTACATCAGACTCCAGCTTAATTAGATCAAAATCTCAAGGGTCAGCTCTACAAATGTTGGGATATGAAAAACGACAGTTTCATCATCTGTACAATGTGAACTGCAATGTTGGTTCTTCAATACTAATTTATAAATGAAGAATTCTAGGTCCTTACGCAATATTAGAGCTAAGATGTTGCAGAGAATGTTAAGGCTCTCAATATAAGAACCATGCAACTAATTGATCGTAATGCAAGCAAAGTCATCAGTAGAAACAATCTCGAAAAAGAAAATGATAGTTAAGAGATGTTGCAGAGAGAGTGTGTCAGTAGGTAGAATGGCAATATTAATGTTTCAGAAGAACAGATTCTCATGTATTAATGTCCTCAATTGTTTGACTTTTCCATTCTATGCAACATTCTCCATTGATCCATGTTGTAATAACCAACTGGGGAAGTTCAAAAGATGTATTCGAATCTGATTATTAAACATTTTTTTTTTACATTTTTCTCAGCAAGAAATCTGAATGACACCAATGCATAGGGGCAAATTCACTTGCTTTTGCCAACCGATGGACGAAATAATTTGGTGGCTTAGTGCATCAAATAGCTTTACTGACAGTCCTTTTCGCACATAAAGTCATCACTGAATAGGCAATTCAACACAAGTGATCCAACATGTATTCATATCAGTATATCATTTTCAGCATTATCCAAGCACAATTTGCAATTAAGAGATGAATCTACCGGTAAAGTAAGAAGCTAAACTAGCGTATGACTGCCATCAAAGCAAGTAAGTTCTTACCTGAAAGAGAAATATAACATCTGATCTTCATTTGGACACAGGCTTTTGGAGAAGAGCAGTCAAATAAACCTCCCCATTCTTTAGGCCACCCGAATCAGTCTTGTTCCCGATCGCCCACTTCACCTTCTTGTAACCCAATTTTCCAATCAAAGGACCATAGACCTTATCAAGATCCACTCTTTTACTAAAGAAATGATCCAACCACAAGTACCCACCAGCCCTCAAGACCCTATCCACATCATACAACAAAAATTCCAACATAGTCAAAGGTATCCACCTGTTCACTGCACGTCCACATCTAACCAGATCCACCACCCCATCAAAAACCGGCAATCTCTGCTGCAACGGCACATGAAGTGGCACTAAACCCCTCATTGCCACCGCTTCATTGTTAGGCACGTTGAAGTTCATGGTTGTAGTCAGCACAGTCACATTATACATCTTGATTCTAGCTGCAAAAGTCCCAGTGCCACCGCCAATATCAACACCAAGTCTCACAACTGAACTGGCAGACTTAGCAATCTGAAGCAACTGTGGGATTGGGAGATCCAACTCAGTTTTGTAGGTCATAAACTTCGAGATCTCAACACTCTGATCAAAACCCATATCGGGGTTTTGCTTAGCTAGGCAAGAAAAGGATTTGCAAGAGTACTTAGACCAGATAACATTTGAGTCGGTTAAAGAAGAAGGAAAAGGGTTATGGGGAAGAGAAGAGGGAGGTTTTGATGGGGTTTTGGAGAAGCAACGGCGGCGTGGAAGAGGGTGGCAACCTCGGAGGATCAAAGACTCAGCAAGATCAGAGTCGAGTGGGCAAACAGAGTAAGGAGTATAAGTCATGAACTTGTGAAGAAGATCAGGATGGTTATGGCAAGCAGAGGCAATTGGAGAGAGTTGAGAGTAGAGTAAAAGATCCGGAGGGATGCTGGGTTTGGATGAAATGGTATTTGTTCCTGGGGTTGGAGTGGAAGGTTGGTGGCGCGTGAGGTGGTTTATGGTAGCGCGTATGGCGTGCAGTTGGTGGAGGAGCTGGTCTGGGACTGGTTCGGGTGCTGGTGGTTTAGGGGATTGAACGGTGGATGACAGGTGGTAAAGGGAGAGGATGTTGGTGGCCACCATAGCCAAGAGAAGCACAAAGTTCAATCCCATGGTGAAACCCATCTCTTCTGCCTCTAGTCTGCTCTGCTTGCTCTATGTGAGATTGTTCTAGTAGTTGATCAAGAAGTGGACAACAGTCTAATCCATGTCACAAGCCATGGATGCAAGTGGATTTAAGATATGTCCTTTGCTTTGCATTTGGTGTCGGGGTACTTGTCTCCAAAATTGTGTATCAACTCTATCTCATTAAATCTAAGCCATTTATTTGTGTAGGTCTCACATAAATAGATGGCTTAGATTTAATGGGACAGAGTTAGTACACAATTTTTGGGACAGAGGATTTCATCCCTTTGGTGTCATGGAGGTTTGGTAATTGGTACCCGTTGGATTGCACGAGGATCTCACAAGTGAAGCAATGTCAAAATCAATATACACATTTATTACATACCTAAATAGCTTTAGTAGCATCAAACTTAATAAGTCTATAAATGTTGGGATCCAATGATATTTTGTCCTACATGGGATCCATAAAATCACTTCTCTCAAGTTAGATTTGCAATACTAAGTTTTCGAAAGTTTGATCGTTTTAACATGTCACTCTTGCGGAGTACGTATTTGGACATCATTCAGAATGTCGGGTACGTATCTTGTAAGAATGAGGAGCTACAGTAATAGATTGTGACTCAAGTTAATTTAGAATTAATGTCTTTAGTTTTAATTATTGAATCAAATAATTTAATTGAATCATATTATTGAAAAGCTATTTGATACATATCTTATAATTTAGTTTATATTTGTCAAACTTGAAGATGTAGAACTGAAAGCACGTGAACTTTGGGGAATCTGCTTCATGGCATTATATGTAATCCATGCAATGCAAAGTCCCAATGTCAACCGTTGCTTATTTTTTATAGATAAAGAAAACTCCATTTGCTTTATGTACTTAACCCTTATGACCTAGGGAATATGAAATATAAAAATGATTATTCTAATCATATGATATTATAAATACACAAAAAATATTAAATATAAAAGTTAGTAATATTATGAATATATACTATTAAAAGAAAAATAAAATAATACAATATGTATAATCAATTATTTTATTATGTTTATTATTTTCCCTATTATTATTTATTTATTTTCGTTTTATTCATTTTTGTTATTTATTTATCTATTTCCTTTTTATTTATTATTTATTTTTATTTTCATTATTCACGTGAGTCATTTGGAAATAGTTTACATCTCCAGACCTAACATCTCAGTGGTTGTGTTTTGTTGTTGTAATATGTATAATCAAACTTTGTGAAAAATATAGACACCAATCGGTGGTAATGAATGTTCACTTGCAAAGTAGTTATTGTAGTTTTATAAGCATAATATATTTGATTTTTTAAATAATAAAAAGAGAGAAAGATTTTACAACCATCTTTTAATATATAAAAAATAAAAAATTGTAAGTAAATTTTGTTAAGAAGAAGTATTTGATTTTTTATTTTCTTATATTGATGTCGAAGAAGGTGACCAATGATGACATGATCCGATTAATATCTAAATGTTGGTAAAGATGTCAAAAAAGGCCCGGCTTTGCCCGATTTTGGCTCGGGTTGACTCGGCAACGAGCGGGCCACAGGTCAAGATCGACTTGACCCAGCCCGGCTCGACTTAGCCCATGACCCGACCATTATTACCAAAATGACATCGTTTTGTCACGGGCCAGTCAGCCAATGGTCGGGCTAGGCTGGATGTTAGGTTAGGGTGGGTAGAGTTTTCTTAAATTGAAGATAGAGTCTTATTTTGATAATGGATAACTTATCGTAAACCTAAAACAAGCCTTGTTTGGCTACCCAAAAAAAAAACTTAAATAAACTTAAAAATAAATATTACTTAGTTACAAGATTAACCTAATCTCACCCTAAGATAAGTAGTGTTTGTCAACTAAAATAAAGATACCTAGAATTAGAATAAGGATTATTTGTTACATTGGTTATTTTATTATAAAAGTAGAATAATAAGTATTTGGCTATTGAAATGATAAAGTTAGATTTGATTTATTTAAATATGAGATTAAGAATAACCCAATATTAAAAAGCTTACATTTGTGCTTTATTGAATTTTTTGAAAACTATGCTTTTTAAAACAATGACTACTGCATTCAAGAATATTGTGAAAACACTCAATAAAGATGAAAAATTGAATGACAATAATTATAAATTTGAAGTAAGAAAATCCAATCTATGTTAGAAGGTAAGAAGCCCCTTATTCTCCAAAAGCTATAGAAATTCCTAAGAAGGATATTATGGCCCAACATAAAAAACCGTGTGGCATATGATTTGTGCAAAAAAGAACTTCTTAGCTTATATAGTATAGATGATGATATTATCTGAAATTTCAAGAGATATGATAATGCCAAGGATATATGGTCTACATATAACATGTTTTGGTAGCACCTTATGACCAAATTAAGGATATTCAATATTAAGTGTGTCATTTATAAAATAAAAATGAAATCATACACACATATATGCAAATGCAAAATTTCATACGACTTTAGTTCTTATTTATTTATCAAACAAATAAAATTAGTTCTTACTGCATTATCTATTACTTGTAATATTGATGCTAATTTGTAGTATATTAGACTTTGTCATATTGACAAGATTGAATAAATCAATTAGTCAAAGACAATATTTTAGAAGACCTATATAAAGTAGAATTGTTTACTTATGAATACTATCTAACTAGCAAAATAGCACAAAACCCTCTTGTAGAGTTGACGAGTGATTGCAATTAATTCACTACGATATTTATGGTATATGAATATGAGAGCAAGGCACAAGGGTACTTATTTCATCACCTTTATGAAATATTATACTTAGTATAGTTATGTATACTTGATTTATCATAATTTTAAAGTACCATTTTATTTCCAAAAGTGTATAACTTTAGTTAATAACTAGTTAAATAAGAAGACAAAGGCTCTAAGAACCGATTGGGGATAAAAGTGCTTGACTGATCAATTCAAGATATTGTGTGATAAAAAAGAAATAAATAAACAATTGACTATTGCACAAAACCCTCAATAAAATGGTATATATAAATATATGAGAAATAAAACTCTTCTAAAACAAGTTAGGTATGTAATGGTGCATAAAAATTTACTTATCACATGTTAAGATGATGCATTATTGATATAAATAAGTGTACTTAACTAGGTGCTTATTACATCAATTACTTAAACATATAATAAGTTATGAATATGTCCCAAAAAAAAAAACTTAGTTTATCACTTTTGAAACCTTGGAGACATATCACTAATATTCATGATCCATCATATAAGTATATGGAATTAGTTACTAGTGGGAAGAAGAGTATCTTCAAAAGATATTTCAAGCATTCTCAAAAGTATATGTTTATAAGTGAATAAAATAATAATTGAATTTAAGTCATGGGATATCACATTCTTAGAGAATGGTTTTCTAATATAAGCAAGTAGATGATAAAACTTATCTTTAAAGGAGACATTAGATTAGGTTTATTCAGTAAGTTGAGAACAATTTGATGAAATGCACTCAAGTGGGACTAATTTATCATATAGTAAATTCATTTATGATCAATGTAAATTGTAGTCTAATATGAGTCCCTTAATATTATCTAGTTTAAGTGTAAACAATATGAAAGTATAGAGATATGTTGCTCATAATCTTCAATTAAGCTTGTCATATTAGTCGATTAGTTCCTAAATGACTTTTTGATGTTGAAGGGAAAACCTTTATCATAGTTCCAAAAAAAAAGTGAGTTGAGATATATGAAAAGACTTTATTCATTTTTGCTAAGGATGAATGAGTTGTAAGGAGGAATGAGTTAAAGTAATAGAAGAAGAACAAATTTTGATATGCTCAATTTGAATCTTGGACTTGGTTAATCTTTCTAAAAATATAAATCTGTTAGAAAAATAAAATTTCAAAATTAAGCGAAAGGCTAATAGTAGTATTAGAAAATAAAAAGTGCGTTCAGTGGCAAAAGTACACACACAATAAGCAGGGATTGGCTATAAGGAGACATTATCATCTATTATCAGGCTTACATTAGTTCAATCAATTCTAACTTTAGTGGTTAAATATATCTTGAATTGTATTAAATAGAAGTAAAAAATGCATTATTAATAATAAAAGGCAAAATCCTTATAATACACTAGATATGGCCTAGTTATTAATAATAGAGAACTAGATGAAAAGATCAATATTAAACAACCAATATATTTATGATTAGAAAGGCCAAAGGAATAAAATGTGTGGATTGTTTAAGTCATTCTATGGTATAAAGCACTCTTTAAGGAAATTGTATATTCATATTAATTTTAGTATAATTGACAAGAATCATTGTGTATATATTAAAGATCTAATGACAAATTTGTAATTTTATTGTTATATGTGTATTATATTTGGATAGCTAGTAATAACTGATCTATTAATAAAATCAAAATAATGGTGATAATAATGATAAATTGGCTATTAACTTATATTAGAGATGAAGGAATGTGTTAGATTGCATACAATCTACCAATCTTTTTTACTAGTTACATATGTTTCAAGTAAATATTTGAATAATTTTGTATATAAGATTGTAAACTATTTGTTATGCCTATTGCTAAAGGTGATTGCCTATGCAACAAGTAGTACCCACAAATGTTACAAGAAGGGGAATAGATGAAGGAGGTTCTTTATTCTAATGCAATCCATAATCTCATTTACATTATATAGCTGAAGGGAGTTCTTTATTCTAATGCAATCCATAATCTCATTTACATTATATTATGTATGAACAAGTGCATTAGAAAGCAATAAAAAATATTAAGGTATAATAAAGATCC